>JALPQI010002186.1:0-106121 GCA_025490895.1 Thaumatotibia leucotreta
ATTAACCGTGTACTGTATTTCACGTCTGCCGTGTTAAATTTTAAAATCATTATTGTTTTCGTGATCTACGTCCCGATAAACCATAGAAACGATACCCAACTTGATTTTTTCACTTCATCACCCTTTTTTACCTTTTTCAGGGGTTGAATTTTCAAAAAACCCTAAACATACCTTTACTCAATTATTTTAAAGAATATTCTTGCGAAGTTTCGGATAAAATAGTTCAACTAATCTTGTTTCGCCATACAAACTTTGGACCCCCATTTCAACCCTTTAGAAGGTGAATTTTGAAAAATCCTTTCTTAATGCTCGTCTACACCATAAAAGGAACCTACTTGCCAAATTTGGAGTCTCTAGGACCAGGGGTTTAGGCTGTGCGTGCATCTTTGTCAGGGAGCTTCTTCTATTATATATATATATATATATAACATTGTAGATTTTCATATTGCCATCACGTAAATGTTTAATTTATTAAATTTCGTTTAGCTGTCGTATAAAAAGTATTGTATGCAACAGTTCATTAATATTTTTTAAAGTTCTTTTACCGACGACTCTCGATTTTAAGAAGCCTCATGATGCCACTGGTGCGCAAACTACTATAATCATAATACACAATAAATGTGGAATGAATTTGCTGTCGGTAATTTTTCGGGCCATAACGATATTCGCTGATTTATCAATAAAAGTGCATTTTGCGTGGGCTTGGGACAGCGTTAAACTAATTTTGATTTCTTTTCAGGCCAAGACCATCAATTTTGTATAAAATTCCCGTATTGACTACTCATCTATAGCCACTTGTATTTATTATTCGTAATCTATTTAAAAAGTCAAGCAAAAAGTCAATCTCAAAAGGGGATTCCTGGCTTAGTAAAATGATGACACATAAATATATTATAATGTAAAACGTAACTTGTAAAGATTGACAGTCTATTATTTACCCATCTCTACTTTCAGATATATTAAGTCGTCATTAAGATAGTAGTTATCTTTTGTTTTGAATTACCAAAAACGTTACTTTCACGGTATAAACACTAGTCATTTAAGTCCTTTTGTAGATCTGTCATTGTTAATGTTTGTTTTAGTACTTTTAGTTGAAAATGTTTACAAAGTGAGTTCAAAATGAGGTTTTAGTGAGATAAAAGTGAGATTAAAGGCTAATTCGCCCACATTCAGTATGAGTGATTATTTAATGTAGTATTTTGTCCCGCATAGTCACTATCTAAATGACTTTAGTAGGAAATTTATAGACGCTACACGGAAAGTACATTTTAATGAAAATGTTGGATAAGAATTTTAAAGAGTTATGAAACTAGCGCTTCGTTTTTAGAATATTAATGAGAATACGTAAACAGTTAATTAGTTTACATTGAGAAATAGCTCAATCCATTAAAAATCAGCCGAGATTATCGAATAGGTATAAGTATAATCTTTATATCGATTAAGATTAAGATGTCCCAAGATATTTTTTTTTTAATTCATTAACCGTCCAATGTGGCAGCACTATAATTATTTACAAAGTATTCTGTGTGTGACAATCTGGCCCCTATACCACAAAACTTTACAAGCATACAATTCTACAATATTGTCAACTTATTGTATGGGAATTTATACAATTTTGTAGAATTATACGCATGTAAAGTTTTGTGGTATAGGCCACTGATATTACGATATTACACAATATTTATTTAAAATAATTTGATGTTTGTTAACCCAACTTCTTACGCCTATGAATAAAAACTGGGGTGCGCCAAAGTATTTATAAAATTGCAACTTAGATTATTGGAACTCCGAAAATGTTTCTTATACAATTTTATTTCATAATGATCGGTATTTAGAAGTGATCTTTGTTCATAATAATCATTACTTAGAATTATTTATGTTCATAATTTTGTTTTTCATATGTATTTTTAATACTAATTTTTATGTTTATATAATTTTTCACTATACTTATTTTATGTTATATACTCTAATGTTATATTTATTTTTATCTATACTGGTTTTATGCATGAATCATTTTCGTTTAATTAAAATATAAGTCGTCCTATTACTGTAAACACTAGCTACCTGCACAAATCAGGTTGTGGCAGAGTATTGTAACTAAACATATATTAAATGAAAAAAAAATATTACAAATTAACAGAAAAGCGGGTTAAGTTCGGTTGGAATTACAATCCTTCCTTGAAATCATAATAAAATGTATGTGTTTTTTTTTCAATCACTATTTTGTGCTATATTATTTGATATTACAATTTTGTATTATTGGTTTATGTATTTAGGCTGTTTAATTAGTATTAAACTATGAATGAAAATAATGGGATGTGTTTATACATAAATACGAATATGTATTTAACTTAATATTATAAGGGTTTCATTTTTCGTAGGGCATTATATTTAAACTGCAATTAATGTAACAATCATATATTTGTAATCAAAATTGCATAAATGCAGTCAAAGACATTTAGATTTTTAATATCAATAATTAGATTCTCAATATATGCAGACGCAAACATCTTAAATTTTCTATACATAATATAAAAAATTGATTATACAATTTGACGCCGTTACGCTTAGGAGTCGAATTAGCACGATCAAAGCATTCGCACAATATCGCCCTTACTTTAAGAATGAAGCAATTAGGTTAAGTAGTTAAATCAACTTAATATTAGAGGCTATTGCCTTCAAAAAATCACATTTGTAGCTGTATTCTTCTTTTTTATTAATTATGTTTGCTATTCTGTCAGATTTGTTAGCATACTTCCGCTTTTTGGCAGCTAATGGGGCGCCGCACAAATGTTTATCGATTTCGGAGGACTGGTGTTTCATTTCCAGAATAATTTTTTTAGATATGTCATAGAATCCTGCGTGGTGTTTCGCAACCAAATTTTGGAAGCGATTGTGCCAAGATTCAGCACAGTTTTGTGTTCTTGGTATATTTTTCTCACTTAATTCATGTGTACTCCACAAAGATGGGCTGTATTTCGGCGTAGAGGAAGATGTGCCCCAAACATAGTTTTCTTTAAACCATTCAGATATTATTTTTGCGTTGGGTGAGATACTTTCATGCCATTCATCAAAATAAGCAGGTATTTCGTCTTCTGGTAGATATGCAAGAGCCAAAATACCTTTTATCTCCGCTGAAAATAATTCATTTGTTCCATACAATGTTTGGAATCCATTACCTTGTACCTGACGATACAGAATTTGGCCTAAATGAAAGTAACAGCCTTTTAATGTTGCATTTTCAAAATTGACCCTGGCACTCATCTGCGCCGCTTTTTCAAAGTCCATTAATACGTATTTTGGCGACAAAATTAGATTTAATGATTCACACTTCTCGGTCAAAGCAGAAAATAATTTGTCGTAGGTGCTCCTGTCTTTGTTTGTACACAATGCTATAACAAGAGGAAATGTTTTTGAATTTACACAGCCGTGTATTGTATAAATCTGTTGAAATATTGTAGGCGTTACTTTAAATGTACCGTCCATAATTAAATATGTCGAAGCGGACAAATATTTCAGGAACTTGTTTGTGGTATACACTATAATTCTTTTTTTGCTGTCCCATGTTTTATCAATAATAACAGCCCCATCTTCAATTTCGTTTAATTTCAAAATGTCATGATTAATTTCAAAATCAATATCATTTGGCTCTTTGATTTTCTCTTTTTTGTTTCGTTGTCTGTATATTATTTGCCGTAAGTTTAAATTTGATGGTAAGTTGGACAGTACACTTGCACAAGAATTAGCTTCAACGTCACTTATTATATGTATAGGCTTTTTGCTTATATTTTTTGATGCGTCTTCTTTTATTTTATTTATAACAGCATGGACCTGTAATAATAAATTCAAAATAAGGAACTGACAACAACAATAATGGGAATGAGTTACGTAAGCTACGTCTACTTTTTCCGTCACCCCCACTAACTGGTTAGGTTAACGATAATGTGCGTTTTTATTTTAGCATTCTTCACTATTGAATTAGGTTAGGTTAGGTTAGTTTGTTGACAAGGCGCGAAGCGCCGGTTGGGGTATAGCAAAGGGGGCGCGGGACTTTTGACTGTTGGCTCCTAAATAAAATTTGGTTTTGGTCAAAATTACTAATGTATGGGGATTAAATATGCTGCGTGAGCGAGCGAAGCGAGCGAACAAAACCTTCCGGGGCAGATCCGACTCGGATAGGTTAGGTTAGAAGACTAAGGCGGGAGCTTTGCTCCCGCCTTAGTCTTCGAGGTTATTTTTTTTTTTTGGAACCCAGAAAACTTGTTCACCAAAACCAAATTTTATTTAGGAGCCAATATCTTGGTAATTATCAAGTTTAAAGAAAAGTTGTCCATACAAAACATGCTTATTTTAGCGTCCTCTATACGATAGCATCATAAAAAATACGTGTCATAATGACACCACCTCCATCAAAAATTTCGCGCCCCCTTTGCTATACTTTGACCGTTAAATACAATGTATGGCTACGAAGGACAAATATTACACACATCCTTAACTATTTATGCATATTGCATAGCCGTACTTTGCTATGTTTGACCCAACCTATGAACAGACGACAAAGGAAGGTATATAATTAAAACAAACCTGTTCCTGTAAGGCATCCGGCTCATGGTTATGTTCTGTTTTGGATGATTTTGCTAACTTGTACATATTTTTTTCTTCATCAAATGTAGTCGTTATTCTCGAGTTACAGTTGTACTTCTTATTGCAAGAATATTCGCAGACCCAGTATTGTTTACTCGTTGACACTCGGTTTTTCAAATATATGAACCCGTTATAGTTAAGTTTCAGTCCTCCACGGCATGTTTTAAAAGAGCTTAAATATATCACTTCGTTTTGACTCGTAATTTCAGCAATCTATGAACACAATGAACACGGAACTACAAATCATGCGAATCATGACATTTAAACGGCCTCAGAATAAACTACTACCTTCCACATCTATATTATTATATACCCTCCATCGAAATCCATAAAACCGTGTGCGTTCCAATTTACGTTTACCGCAAAAATGTATCATATATATATATTATTGGGAAAATGTTTATAAATAAAAACTTTATTTCAAATAACTTTATGGGTATAGATTAATCTACTTGACGACTTTAGGAGGATAAAATTTCGAAATAAAAATCGTTATAAACATTGTAGGTAGAAGTATAATTTTTAGTAAGAAAAAAAGTATGAGATAAAATTTTCGGAGTAATGATGATTATGAGTAAAAAACGGTATGAGTAAAAATTTTCGGAGAAAAAATTGTATAAGTGGCAATATGGACCCATAAAAACTGTGATGCAACTGTACCGTATGCGGTACATTTTGTACCGTTTTTCAAATAGTCACTAAACCGTCAATACAAAGTAGTTCAAGTCCGGATGCGAAGAACTCTGTGATATTTGGAGTGGACATCCAATATTTGCACAGAGAAACATCAAATCAGTAATTTGACTTCTTCAGTTCTAAGCAGATACGTTCATCGTGATATCTGATTATTCGATAGGTCCATTGCAAAAAATCCAAACAAAACTCATGATCGCATCAGTTGTGTTACGAAAGTTATTGATAGTAAATTATGGTGTGCCATATCGGGAATGCATGAAGAATTGATAGCTTATTTCCGCTGTCTAGTAGCATTAACGCAGCCGTTGCAGTCAAGTACCGAAATCTTAGTAGCCAAGAGTGGTCCTTTCACGTATATGTCGCTGCTTGTCTCGTTATAAGCGTAATCAAAGTCAAAGTCAGTCAAAATATATATTTGTCTAAAAGCGGGTGGTCTTAAAAACAGGTGTTATATAAATACTAATTACTCCACTTTTTGCCCTATGAGGCATACAAATATATACAATGTGTGATTGTGCTTCTGTGACAAAAAAACAATTACAATCGTTATTAAACAATTATAGGCTAACATTATAATTCGATGTCAAAATATTCGTCTAAATAAGTCAATAAAATAATTAATTATACAATGTCAACTTACTACCTTAAATTAACTATGAATTTATGAACAAAATATTCTATATAATTAGGTTGCTCTCATTGAAACATTTGGATATGTCCTAATAGCATCTGTAAATATATTGGTTGTGCCTTCCAAATGCAGACTGTATAAATTGTAGGGTTAAGTCAAGGTTCTGTTTGATCTATTCTTTGTGTTATTTGCGAGTCTGCCAAAGGCGTAGGAGGTGTTTTAATAGCCTTCTCGAGTATTGCGTTTACATTCATAGCTTCCTCAGTAGTTGTTGCAACTGAATTCCCACATCAAAAACGTAACAAGCACATCACATTTCATACACTCTTACGACCTTTTTCTACTGAACGTGTGGGCTTTACTAGACTGAGAACTGTGTCTAATAAATTGGACAGTTCATTTCTAAAAAGACTTAAGTCGCTAAGGGATGTATGGAACTTGTGATGTTGATGGTTTGAGGAGAAAAACTTAGATAACTAGGTTCTACGATTTGGATAGGGCAAGGAAGCAATTCTGCGCTGTTTTTAGACAACTTGTGATTCTATATTTTGATAAATATTCTTGGAATAAGGTTTAACCTTTCGTATGCTTAGTAGCAGATCTGCTCCATTACAATTTGACTTTACGCAATAGCCGTCCAAGTCAAAATTTGATTTATTTGAAAACTGTTTAACGCTT
This sequence comes from Thaumatotibia leucotreta, assembly GCA_025490895.1. NCBI lineage: Eukaryota > Metazoa > Arthropoda > Insecta > Lepidoptera > Tortricidae > Thaumatotibia > Thaumatotibia leucotreta. The sequence goes on from JALPQI010002186.1 coordinate 6,650, forward strand.
ACGCATAGGTACTAAAGGTTAATATGATACAGGATATACCTATGTCCGCCATGATCGCTTATGAGGATGTATTATGGTTACACTTTATTTTAGGTGTTTATTTTGGATTGTTTGTTATATTACGGTCATTAAACATAATATGGATGAGATAAAGATAGAACATAAAAAAATATCTTTTTGTTGTAAAAAAACTCAAATTGTTTTGTTAGTTATTTTTTGAGTTTTATTTTATCCCACATCTGGCGGTGGTAGGTAACGACGATATATATAAGAGATACTTAAATAAATAGACAGCGATGACCAAGGAACAAACATTTGTGATAATTATATGTATACAAAAATACTGCCCTCGCTGGGATTCGAGCCCAAAACCTCCAGCTTCGTAGGCAGGGTCATTACCAAAAACTAGTCTACGGAGGCTGACAAAGTAGTAATATCACAATAAATTAGTAAAACTAGTCGAATTCATTCAGTTTATTTATAAATCATTAATTGTGACAAAGTACGCATTGTTCCTTAAAATTGCGAAAGCAGTAGTGGGCACCTAATGTGAACATTACTTTTACTGGCATCTATAAGCGCCGTGTTGCAGCATTAATTTATGTTTAAGTACTTCATGTCTATTGCATAACATAAAATTTGAAATTTTCTGCATATTTTCTCCGAGAATTTCAATCGACAAATATATACCTTAGGCTTACAGGAATAAGTATACATCATTCGTCAGTAGAATCCAAAAAAATTAAACAAATATGGCTGACTTTCCATACCATCTGATGTCTTTGACACATATACGTGAGACACGTTCGTAGTATACTATTACGTTAATACTAATAAAAAATTGAGTGATCCAAATGCTTAAGTTCACATAAATTATTAGGTAAAATTATTGATATTTATTAGTATTAACGTAAAATTATCATATTTGTTTACCTTTTTTTTGTTTTTTGTTGAGCTACTTTCAACTGCACAATTTTGTAAGCTTAAGTCTTTAGCATCAGGCGAACTGTAAGTGTAAGTTTTCGACCGCGTAGTATAAAAAGCGACACAACGGCACCAAAAAATGAAAAACCCTTATCACCTCAAAAACTATAAAAACCCCAAATAGCTTTGATAAAAACGCAATATCCTAAATTCCTAACAAATAGCGCGTTACCGCGATCCTGAAGCTCCATTCAGAGACACTATCAATCATAGTAACGGCGCTTGTATCAATATCGCCAACTTGCAAGTCACCGTAGGGTTGTGCTCAAATATTCTAAAGGAAAGCCAACACCAGATGGATTCGACAGACAAAAAACAAAAAAATCATGGGTTGTGGGCTTATATAATAGGTACTTTAAAATAAAACTATTCCTAACATAATTGACCCAGCGGTTTTTGAATAACTACGGAACCCTACACTGAGCATGAGCCGGCATGCTCTTGGTTTTATTTTGTTTATTTGTTGAGCTACTTTCAACTACTCAATTTTGTTAGCTTAAGTCTTTATCATCAGGCGGACTGAATGCAAGTTTTCCATCGTCGTGGTATAAAAATAAACACAAAACCACCAAAAAATTAAAAACCCTTATCACCTCAAATACTTCAAATAGCTTTGATAAAAATGCAATATCCTAAATTCCTAACAAATAGCGCGTTACCGCGATTCTGAGGCTCCATTCAGAGACACTATCAATGATAGTAACGGCGCTTGTATCAATATCGCCAACTTGCAAGTCACGGTAGGGTTGTGCTCAATAAAGGCAAGCCACACTGGGGGTCTGTTTCTCGAAAGCTTGTAACTTGTAATACAAGTGGAAGTCTATTTTTGACACCATAAGTTAGATCAGGACTTCCGCTTGTATTACTAGTTGAGGAGTGTCTTTTCAAAAGAGCTTATTTCCAGTTTGAACTTTTTTTGGGGAATTGAGAAAAACATAAATCCACGGTTTCCATTTCGTTATTCTTACTGTTTTTTTGATAAGTAAGTTGATATAAATGTTATGGCACTAAATATATTGCTTTATCAACTTCATTACTAAGTTAATATACCATAAGCTTTCCCTTTTGATGCGAAACTATTAGAATTAAGCCGTTTTTTTTGCGGCCTTGTGAGCTTATCTAATAATACACAAGCTGTTTTTCAAGGAAATTTTACAAACCCTTTATTTATACAAAAAGTACAAAATAATAAGTTATTATAATAAAATATACACTTAAAGCTCATAGCTTTCTCTTGCTATAAGGGAGAGATAGGCCCTTTTGATACGTACTTTGAAATTTTATCAATTTAGAAGACAAGAAGAGACTTATAAGAACTTTAAATTCAAAACATATATGTATTTCTCTACTCTTAGCAAAACTGCATTCATAGTTAAAAAAAAAAGAAAGCGGAAATAAGTCCTTTTGAAAAGACACTCCTCAGTTACAAGATTTGGAGAAATAAACCCCGGGTGGTTGTCACGGCACGCACCCGACATCTCTCGTCTACGCCATCTATGTAGATGTCGTAGTGATTTTAGATAAATAATAAAAAAAAATATTTCTTTAAAAGCTGGAAAACAAAAAGACAAACGACGAGGTGTTGAACTTAGTAGGTGAGACGAGAAGCCTGTTGAAAACGATAGAGAACAGATGAAGAAACATGTTGGGGCACCTAATACGTCATAATGACTTTATAAAGACCATAATTGAAGGCAAAATTGAAAAAAGAAGAGAGGAAGGCCAAGGTGTGCATTTTTAGATCAAGCCAAAGAGAAAGTTAAAGTAGTGACGTATCAGGAGCTCAAAACAGTAGCAGAGACAAGGACAGTGTGGCGAGGACTCCACCGACAAGAGCACTTAAATTTATGGTGATGATGATGATTACAAAACGTACAAACAATTACTTAAATACTGAGATGTTTGTTTCGAAATTTGAATTTTCCGGGGTTTTCCATAATATGACCGTCTTAAATGAATGAGCTTTACGGCAGGAAATATAAAGACCGTATAATATTTCGGCAATAGATAGATCTGATAGATATAGGTAGACACTTAAATACACAGAAAATAATCAGGATTAAGAAAATATATTTGTTATAAATACGCATGCTCTCATTGGGATTTTAACGTGGGACTTCTAACTTAGAATAACCCTATTCTAAGTTAGAAGTCTCACTACTAAGGTCCAAAACCTGTCAAATATTGAAAATTTGTAGTTAATACGAGGTCTAATCCTTAACAAAATGCAATAAAATGTTGGAAGTCTTACACATCGCCGTGTTTCGCTGCAGGATGCCATCGCGTGAGTTGGTTTTATCCAAGACCCAAATTCCGTTGAGATGGCTCAAAGGGCTCAATATAAATTTACGTTATTGCCCGATGAGAGAAATCTGAAAGGTTTTAACTACCTGCATATAGATATACTGATGAATCATAGTAATACGATCATTTATACGAGGTGAAGATTACATAATTAATTACAGACGTCTGTTGTAGCCATACCTGACGATGTTGTAGCCTTACCTGACGCTGTTGTAGCCATACCTGACGAAGCTTGTGTTGCGGATGTTGATTGTGATTTAGATAATTGATTTGATGAATAAATATTTTTATATGTTGGTAACAAAAAAAAATACAGACGTACATACCATTGATATGAATATTCTCTTCAATCACTTTATCTATTAAAATAAAATCTTATCAAGATCCGTTGCGTACTTCTGAAGGTTAAAGCAATACATAGGAATATAGGGACGGAGAAATCGACTTTGTTTTATTCTATGTAGTGATATGAGTATAAAATGGTTTCTATACTTTTAACCTGGGACGTAGTAGCTTAACCGGAATTCGAACTCGAGATCTCTAGCTTTGACAGCACGACTGACTGAATTACGGTGGCCGTCAAAATTAAATTTTACCTCATTTTGACATAGGGAAGGATAAATTCATAATACAATATATTACAATTATTTATTTTGCCAAAACAAAAGCAACCTTAAAATTAAAATACAGCAAAATAATCAAGCAACAACAGGTATTATTACCGCTAAGAGCAACCTAAGGTAGTAGAAATTACCGTATGGAATATTAAGAGGATAGTAAAATACATTGCGAAAATTACCAAGAAGAATACAGATAACATCAACACATAAATCTATACAAATGAATATACATATAAACTTGCCATATATATGAAAAAATAATCATCATCATCATCATCAGCCAATTGACGTCCACTGCTGGACATAGGCCTCCCCCAGAAAGTTCCACAAAGATCGGTCGTGAGCTGTCCGCATCCATTGGGCACCCGCAACCTTTACCAGGTCGTCGCTCCATCTTGTTGGGGGCCTTACCACGCTGCGCCGTCCAGTGCGATATGAAAAAATAATACATACCAAATATAAATAAGAATGACAAGGGAGATCAAGGTAGTAACACACAGTGAAGCTTAAGTTATACAATGTGTCTTTTACTTGGAAATAAAATATACAATTGCTCATTCTGAATTTGTAACAACCCTAGCGGCTATTCTACCGAATATTCTTTGGAGCTCCGAGCTGAAGGAAATGTCAATCATGTTTCCTTGGTTACGGGTTGGAATTCCATATAAAATCTTCACGTTCGAAAAGGGTGCATTGTGCTTATTCTGAAGTATTTTTGTAACTTTGCCGTTTAACAGCGCCTGTTAGGAAATTTTATTTTTGCATTGTATGTGCTCGGAAACTTGAAAGTTCATACAGGTTGTAATGAAAATAGTGACCCCCTTAAGCGGGGGGTTTATTCGGTTACCGCGAGGATCACACATGAAATAAAACTATGAAAACGGATAAACTCGCGTATATTAACTAATTTTAACTTCATTCCGACGTTTCGAACACTTTACAGGGTTCGTGGTCTGCGGTTCATTTTATGTTGTTTTCCGACTAGGACAAAGTACCTAAGAGAAAATGGTGGATTGTATCACAAAGGATCAAAACGATATATTTGCGGCGAGGGCGTTGATTGAAGCCCGAATGAAGTGATGGATTGCAACACAAGCAACTTCTTGCTTATCGGGAGACCCCATGCCCTGGTTCATTGGCAACGTGTATTTTTTGGAATAAAGATTTTTGTTGTACCTATTCTATAATAGAATCCGTAACGTACGTAACGAGGATTCTAGAGTGGAATCCTGAGCGTAATGAGGGATTCAAGCGTTACCATGCAAGACAACATTTTTTTATATTCTGGAGCGGTTATCTCCGGAAATATTTATAATAATAGAAAAAAACTTTCTTTTGGGACGTTTTTTCTTTTTGGAAGACTTAGGACTACACTTTAGGGTTACAACAAAATAAAAAATCCTCCCCACTTTACTAGGTAGGTACTTGGAGGTAACCGAAAGAAAGTTCCCAAGGAAATATTCCCCATACTATGTTGGGAAAGTTACAGGGAACGACCCATCAAGTGATACAATACAATGGAACTACTTATCAAACTGCCTTTCAATTTGCAACTTTACTGCTTATTGCTACTTTATTATTTATTAATCATTCACAATGCGCTTTTTGCCAATTTCGCCATAATTATCGGTCCACAAACACCATCAGTAAAGGCATATGTCCAGCATATGGCGAACAATAACTAATTGCCTTAATTATTTTAACAAATGGAAGGCGTAAATACTGTAAATAGGTTATTCATGCAAAATATCCGTAATAAGCTACAAATTATAGGTATTATGTTTACACTCTTTTAACGCTTTGTAGTGAATGTAATTTTGGTTGAAATAGGTATTTTGAAAGTACTGACCACATTGATAATCAGCAGATAAATTCCATAAATAAGAAAACATACAAGGAAGCAATGTCTGGTTTATTTCATAAGTTTTGTATTACGTACATAATTATACAGTGTGTGGCCTACAACCGGGGAGAAAATTTAAACGGTGCATTAATAAGCTGATCAACAATCATTTCCGCATATTGTAATTAAAAAAAAAAAACTTTTTTTTGTAACTTTTTGTTCATGTCTTTTCATCATTATGGGTTCATTTAGTTGAATTAAAAGTTATCAATAACTTATTATTTTTGAATAATTGAAAAATGTATTTTTTTTAAACCGTAACAAATTAGTGTAACAATAAAAACAAATTTATTGTTTTGACCTCGTACCTGGTATACTATCAAGATGTCTTGCGACTGACAAGCTATGACATCGTGATGCCAAGATCCAGTACTAAAGGTCCATAGCTTTGAATGACAATATCTCCGAACTTAACCACTTTGAAACACCGGGACCTTTGCAGGATTATTGCCGATAGTCTGAGGAGTCACTCATTTCATTTTTCTCCCATGTTAAAGGCCACACACTGTATACATACTTAAACTGCGTCCCAAAACTATGGGACAGGAAAGGGAAGTACCTTAAATATTGAAGATAAGATATTTTTTTTTCAATTAAATTTTATATATTTTTAAATGTTAGTAATTCTGCATTCACAGATTTTCTCAAAATTCTTGCTTTGTCTGAGAATCAAACAAAAACGTGAAAAAACAAACACCTCCTGTTTTTATGCTGCCAATATGAAAGAATTATTTCGAAGAATAGGTTAAAATTATTTACGTAGATTTAATCATTGAAATAGAACGAAATTTATTTATTGCTGTTCATACATTTCAAAATAGTTATTGTCATACAAAATCTATGAATGTAGTATTACTCACTATTAAAAATAATATAAAGTCTCTTTATACCAAAACAGTCTATCAACAACTTTTAGAGTACTTTCCCTTTAAGTCTCGTAGTCCTGAGATACCCGGTATATTACGGCCTTAGCCATTGAACAAACTCCGAAGGCCCATGTAGTTTTAGTAAGTAGGTACTCAGAATTAATGTTCTATCGTTAATATTTATTTAATTGAAACCAGTCCACCAAAAAAAACTGTATATCCATCTGAACTTCGTGTTAAAGCAAATAAACGTTTATATTTTTATATTTTCTATATCCATTCAGCCCGTGTCCACCTACTGCTCATCTTTAAAAAGTTTATATCAAAGGTTATCTCCATTAATCGCCAAGAAAAAGAAACATACAGTATATGACCTAATGTGATATTTCAATGCACTAGCAGCGCAATTTTGCATAGGTTTAGGGTTTGACTTGTCAAAAGCCAGAGTCTTATGTGGCATAAGTCAAATAACACGTTGTACATATTTATAAGCGTAAACTTGTACGTATCTTTATCTCAATAGAGTAAGCTGAAAGTAGAACGGGTCTTTAATTTGCAGGGGTACATCTATCACACTGTCTCATCTATCCACTTCCTTATAAACAGGCCCGAGGCGGACCTGAGTATTTATCTTAAATCCGCGATGAAATTGCACAGATCCACTATAATGCAGTTTAATTAACCAACACAATCAGCAGCCGTTACCAAAGAAACGCCCCAAACGTGAAATAAATTCTTGAGGGGCTGAACTTGGTCCCACAATGGCTGTGGTGATGAAATACCAACTGGTTTTAGCAGCTGAGTAATCGAAAACGAACTTTACACCGTTGTCTGAACGAGTTTAGGAGCACCACATTAAGTTTGCCAAGTTTGGTGCTTGGGGTTGACGGTTAGTCTCTAACGTTTAATTTTCTTTTAATCCCAAACGCCTTGATGGTAATCATTTGGGGGGTTGCCGCGTAACGAATTAAACGGATTGCGTTTAATTATATCCTGACGTTTCGGGCATGACGTTACACCCGTGGTCGCAGGCAGACTGGCGAGAGAATGTATCAACACCTTCGAGCTGCGCGGGTTTTTCGAACTACCCGCACTTGATCTTGATTATTCACTTCTAGGCTAGGGCTGTCACTAGGTCTACACACAACACTCACAACATCCAAAGGCTTTAAAATGGATGTTTCACCACGCTTACATTTGTAAATCACGGGATTCCACGCGGACGAGATTCCTTGCCCCTCATTTTGATTAAAATTCCGATGTTTCTTAATTTCTATAGCTTCACGTACTTTTCGGCTATGATGTATACGCTCGGTTGAGAGGACTTTCGGGTTATGGAGCTCAATCCAGTGGTTAGGTCCGGACTCCAACAAATGCTCGGCCACAGCAGACTTATTAGTTTGACGCTTTTTAACAGCCGTGATATGTTCTTTGACCCTTTCCGCTATGGTGCGTTTGGTTTCCCCAATATAGGAACTACCACAGCTACAATCAATCTTATAAACGCCCGGTGTGTGATAAGGTAAAACATCCTTAGGCGACTTTAGATGCCCTGCCACCTTTGATAACGGCATATAAACGGTTGGTATGGAATACTTATTCAAAAGCGTACCTATTTTGTCCGTTACACCCCTGACATAAGGCAAAAATGCTGGTCGCCTCGCAACATCTGGATGTTTCTTCCTCGGTGTTCGTCTGGGTCATCTGTTCATTATGTAGCCATCTGTTCATTATGTAGCCATTTCTCTTCAGAACCTCCTGAACGTGCGATAACTCAATTTCCAGAAATTCAGGGTCACAAAGGTCATGTGCTCTGTTCTTTAGAGAATTAACCACAGACTGAAGCTGCCGGGGGTGGTGGTGGGACAGAGCGTTCAAATACCTGTCAGTGTGTGTGGGCTTCCTATAGACAGTGTGCGCCAAAGAACCATCATCTCGACCTATCACCTTCACGTCCAGAAAAGGCAAACTACGCTCCGATTCCAATTCATACGTGAATTTGACTTTAGTATGAATGGAATTGAGATACTGGAGTAATTGCTCAACTTCATGCTTGCCACCTCTCATAACGCAGAAGACATCATCGACATACCGCTTCCATAATTTCACTGCCCATGGTTGCAGATCTATGCTGGACTCGAAATGCTCCATCCAGATATTTGCTAAAACCGGTGCCACAGGGCTACCCATAGCAACTCCGTCGATCTGGAGATAATGCCCCCCTCGATATAAAAAAGGACATAACGTTGGAACCAGGAGACTTAATGGTGAGTTTCGATGTTGAGTCACTTTTCACCAATGTTCCGGTTAAAGAGTGTCTAGAAGTAGTTCGAAAGAGGCTTGCTGACAATGAGATTGTGAGTTTTGTCATGGTTTTGCTCCGGAATTGTTTAGAAGGGAGCTACTTTTTATATCGAGGGGGGCATTATCTCCAGATCGACGGAGTTGCTATGGGTAGCCCTGTGGCACCGGTTTTAGCAAATATCTGGATGGAGCATTTCGAGTCCAGCATAGATCTGCAACCATGGGCAGTGAAATTATGGAAGCGGTATGTCGATGATGTCTTCTGCGTTATGAGAGGTGGCAAGCATGAAGTTGAGCAATTACTCCAGTATCTCAATTCCATTCATACTAAAGTCAAATTCACATATGAATTGGAATCGGAGCGTAGTTTGCCTTTTCTGGACGTGAAGGTGATAGGTCGAGATGATGGTTCTTTGGCGCACACTGTCTATAGGAAGCCCACACACACTGACAGGTATTTGAACGCTTTGTCCCACCACCACCCCCGGCAGCTTCAGTCTGTGGTTAATTCTCTAAAGAACAGAGCACATGACCTTTGTGACCCTGAATTTCTGGAAATTGAGTTATCGCACGTTCAGGAGGTTCTGAAGAGAAATGGCTACATAATGAACAGATGGCAACCCAGACGAACACCGAGGAAGAAACATCCAGATGTTGCGAGGCGACCAGCATTTTTGCCTTATGTCAGGGGTGTAACGGACAAAATAGGTACGCTTTTGAATAAGTATTCCATACCAACCGTTTATATGCCGTTATCAAAGGTGGCAGGGCATCTAAAGTCGCCTAAGGATGTTTTACCTTATCACACACCGGGCGTTTATAAGATTGATTGTAGCTGTGGTAGTTCCTATATTGGGGAAACCAAACGCACCATAGCGGAAAGGGTCAAGGAACATATCACGGCTGTCAAAAAGCGTCAAACTAATAAGTCTGCTGTGGCCGAGCATTTGTTGGAGTCCGGACCTAACCACTGGATTGAGCTCCATAACCCGAAAGTCCTCTCAACCGAGCGTATACATCATAGCCGAAAAGTACGTGAAGCTATAGAAATTAAGAAACATCGGAATTTTAATCAAAATGAGGGGCAAGGAATCTCGTCCGCGTGGAATCCCTTGATTTACAAATGTAAGCGTGGTGAAACATCCATTTTAAAGCCTTTGGATGTTGTGAGTGTTGTGTGTAGACCTAGTGACAGCCCTAGCCTAGAAGTGAATAATCAAGATCAAGTGCGGGTAGTTCGAAAAACCCGCGCAGCTCGAAGGTGTTGATACATTCTCTCGCCAGTCTGCCTGCGACCACGGGTGTAACGTCATGCCCGAAACGTCAGGATATAATTAAACGTAAGTTTACGCGATTAAGACCCGTTTGTCTTTAAAATATGAGTGATAATCGTGAAAGTTTAAATCAATATAAACGGATTGCGTCTCAAATGAGGCTAGTTTATTTCTCCGGAGACATTTGACAAGGGAGAAAGGGGATCCTGTGTATTTACGGTCAACTGGCTTAGAGACACATGAGGTTTTCGTAACGTCTTGTGAATTGCACAAATCATTAGATACGACAATGATGGATTGTTAGGTTCTCAACCGAGCTAGTTTCTGAGCCGTGTATTTCGAAACTACTGCAAAATGAGTCATGTAGTGCTTCTAGATTTTGTTGGTCAATAAACACTGGAAATGTTTAGCTGTTGTTATAAATAAATGAAAGACAATACACTGGTTGTTCTTGCATTCATTATATTTTGCTATTCGTTTTACTGAAATTTAATAATCGGCATTCATATCGTATTTAAAATGAACTTCACATTGTTTTTTTAAACGGACGTTAACTGGACAGTTTTAATTGTTAATTTGAATTTGCGCGATTTTAACTTATGCTCCATAAATATAAATCGCCACATTATTCTTCAACATCCTCATCAAACATCAATGTCATCATACAATTTTGATAATAAATAACGTTTGTATGTTTCACTACTTATCTCTAATGTTAGTCAACAAGACAATACAACAAGTGACAAAAACTGCTTTCATCGCTATTTCAACCTGCTCTGCTACAAACCATTTTCTTACTACATAAAATGGACATTACGCACAGTAAACAACAAACCGATTTCCTAACACATTTACACCGCTATAATTCAACAACGACTAAAAGAGTTAACAAAGTTGATCCATCCATGAAGATTCAATGCTTCTTATTGTCTAGAAAACATTTACAAAGAGCTGACAAAAGAACACAACTCAACAAGATACTTCTTTGTACATTCACCATCAGATATATCGCAACGGCCAGTGTACTGATAAATATCTAAACAGGCCTTTATTATCATGACGTTAGAGTACCTGTTCAGATATTTATGAGCACCATGGCCGCTCTGATATATCTGAAGGCGAATGTACGGGATGCACAGAAAGTTACAACTTTTCGCCCTTGGCGATTCGATTGTGCAAGTACTTTACGATTCGCTTAGTCGATTCGCGAAGTATCTATTGTCTATCGATGTATTTTGACGTCAAAGGCGCTTTTCAAGTCCTTTAGCCTTTAAACAGCTTGAATGGCTATTGTCGTGAAAGCCAAAACGGTTTTTTAATACGAGTGCATTTTCTTTGAGGATGTGTACGAAACGGATTGGATATCCGTATCCATAGTTTGTAGATTTTAAGTAGTAAAATAATAATGTCAAATGCTCTATAAAGCTAAAAAGCCCTTTTTTATTTTCGGGGTGAAATATTTTACATGATACAAAATCATATTTTTAGTACAGATGGTGCCTTTTTTAGGCTCTAGTACGAGAAGTGGGTCATTTTACGTCAGGTCCAAAACTTCGGAGGGCCATCTGTACTAAAAAAACGTCGTACGAGACACGTGCAAAACGAATTTCGTAACTCGTGTCTAAAACATCGCCACTCGTTTCGAATTTCATGTTTTTCGCACTTGTGTCGTAATGTACTATTTTAGTACAGATGGTGACTTTTTAGGCTCTGGTGCGAGAAGTGGGTCATTTTAAGTCAGGTCTAAAACTTTGGAGGGCCATCTGTACTAAAAAACGTCGTACGACACACGTGAAAAAACGAAATTCGAAACGAGTGGCGATGTTTTAAATCGACACACACAATTTCATGTTTTTCGCACTTGTGTCGTAATGCTGACAGCTGACTTTTAATATGGGACCATCTTTAAAAAATTTACCAAAAAACCTACATCAACCATCATCATCATCATCATCATCAGCCTATGATAGTCCACTGCAGGACGTAGGCCTCTCCTATTAATTATGCGTATAGACGCATTAGGAGGTAAATGCCCATAATCGCCACGCTGGGCAAGCGGATTGGCGATCGCAGTAATGTGTCTACTATGATGACGCTGCTGCCCATCATCAATCTTTTATCAAATAGTGATCAGTGACACTTCAATCCCTTAGTCGACTCTTACGACACCCGCAGGAGGAGTTGGGGTGGTGACAAATGTATTCTCACTGCCGTCACCACATCAACCATACAAATTGTAAAACCAGCAGTCGCTAGTTACAATCGAGTTGTCATTAATATTTATACAATTATGCATACTGATCTCTTTCAAATGTGCAAACTTATTAATGCACTCGACTGTAGTAGTTATAATTTTTTCTGCCAAAGTCCCATAGTAAATTTAACCGCAATCATGAGTAGATCCAGAAAATATAATTTTGTAGGTATCATGTAAACGATACCCTTCATTTCACTCAGTTAGAGAATATCACTGATTCAAACCAAGTTTTTGTGACCTTTGTTATGCTTTGCATTCACAAGCCAAACCGTCAACAATAATGAGCTTTACTTATATCCGGAGATAAGTACAAAAGTTACAAAGCTAGGGTGTCCTCAAGGGTCAGACATTTGAGAATTTTGATTGCCTTACCACTCACGGCTCATTGATTTACCGTCTCCCACCAAATAATTTACGCATCAAAATGAGCTATATCTCTTCAGCAATAAGACAGCCATTAAATAGGATAATAATTAGCTTGTTTATATTAATTAAGTCATATTTCAGTTGAGACGCCGGCGCCGAAGTCGACGCCTTGACGATATAATATCCTGCAATGGATTTTGGTTCCTTTGAACGTTATTTTGAATGACAAAACGAGAAATACGAAGGAGTAAATTGCTGCTACTAACATGTTGTAAATATTAGATACACAGTAAGCAAATTGTGTAAAAATATTTATGAATTGGATTTATGAAATTAAAATGGTATCGGGTGAAAAAGTACTGCAATGAAGTTACTTTTTCAATTAAAATTTATTGTAACAAATAATTTACATTCCTACAATGTAACAATATTTTTTTATAAAAATTCACCATATTTGAAACAAACTTCTATCACCGGCAGGTGTTATAAACACAAAAAAGTACCTAATAAAATTTTAGCTTGTAAAACATTATAATGAGGGTTTTCTCGAAAATGTATGCCACTAGTTGGACCCACTTAGCCGTAAGGTCCCGCTAAGACACACAATTATCTAGAGCCAAAGAAAAACGAACTAGAAGGTATTTATATTAACTGATACAAAACTATAGGCGCTCTGAGAATTTAGACAAGTTTCTGGACCTGACGCCTCAGTGCTGCCGCCCTGGTGAACGTCATTGCACAAAACCCTCATTATGTTCAATCGTTCTCAGACTTTTGGTTTCTTGTTTTTCGTGCTTTACTTTCCTTTCCACATTGTTTTGCAGACAATTTTTGAATTTTATTTTCCTAAAGATTCGAACATGTTTATTGAGAAGTACAGTTGCCATCAGATATAACAGAACGGCCAGGGCGCCTTCAAACGTCCGAGCAGACCTCTATTTTCATGGTATGAAAGTATGGTGGCCACTTCGATATATTATTTTATCTAATGGCGACTATAGGTACCGTCATTTTATCTTTAAGATCTATCTAACAATGTACTACTTATACATATTTAGGAAAACAACCTCATAGCACGATACAGTTGTAACTGAAAAGCGAATCTTCGAGTGGCGTTTCGAAGACGTAAGGAATCTCTTACATCGTCCATTATCTGATCATGGCTGTCACCGGCAGAGAGCTACCCGCGTCAATCGAGCTTTGTCCACAAATACACATAGAAACAGTAGCCGTACCGTACTATAAGCTGAAGCTACGCTTTTACTCTCTATGCGGCTCGGAATATTGGTATACATACCTATCGTTTCCTTAATGGGTGAAACAAAATAACGCAAAAATACAATTTGCTTCATATTTTGTGAAATATTAAAACTAACTTACTAATGTCAATTCATTAGAATACAAGAAAAAAAAACCTTTTTAAAAACAAGCCTTTATTATTTATTTATAAAATGAACTAAAAAGTTAAAAATAAATTAACTCTAAAAAGATATATAGCGGAATAACGCTGCGAACTACGTCGTAGTAAATCTCGAATTAAAAATAGAGGAACTAAAAAGTTAAAAATAAAATTAAAGAAAAAAAAAAACCTTTTTAAAAACAAGCTTTTATTATTTGTTTATAAAATGAACTAAAAAGTTAAAAATAAATTAACTCTAAAAAGAAATATAACACTTTGTAACTTGATTGTAACCTTTAACGACAGATAAGCGTCTTCGTCTAGGACAAAATAATTCCATATTCTACAAATTTATTTAATTTTAACACTAAAACTTTTCACCATACATAATTATTCAATCTCGTCCCCCCTCTTTATCATAGTCCCCATTTATAAATGAAAGCGTGTTACATTTAATACAACACAACATTTTCCTCAAGCTATCACACTGTAACACGCTTTCATTTATAAATGGGGACTATGATAAAGAGGGGAGACGAGATTGAATAATTATGTATGGTGAAAAGTTTTAGTGTTAAAATTAAATAAATTTGTAGAATATGGAATTATTTTGTCCTAGACGAAGACGCTTATCTGTCGTTAAAGGTTACAATCAAGTTACAAAGTGTTATATTTCTTTTTAGAGTTAATTTATTTTTAACTTTTTAGTTCATTTTATAAACAAATAATAAAAGCTTGTTTTTAAAAAGGTTTTTTTTTTCTTTAATTTTATTTTTAACTTTTTAGTTCCTCTATTTTTAATTCGAGATTTACTACGACGTAGTTCGCAGCGTTATTCCGCTATATATCTTTTTAGAGTTAATTTATTTTTAACTTTTTAGTTCATTTTATAAATAAATAATAAAGGCTTGTTTTTAAAAAGGTTTTTTTTTCTTAAATTTTATTTTTAACTTTTTAGTACCTCTATTTTTAATTCGAGATTTACTACGACGTAGTTCGCAGCGCGTAGCAGCGTTATTCCGTTATGAAGTCCGTAGTTCGTTCACATGATATGTAATATGTACTGATTTAAATATCAATAATGTTGAAATTATGTAATCACTTGTTAGATATTTGTAACGTTTCTCATTCTATCCATTTCTTTTAATGCATCAACATTACAAGGTTTATTCGACGTCAACTTGGAGCAGTAAAGTTCTTCGATTTGAAGACCTGCTAAAGACCTAACTCGGCTTAAAGCTACATAAGCTTGACCAGCAGCGAACAATTTGGAGCCTAGATAAATAACAGCATGATCTACAGTAGTTCCCTGCATTTTATGCACAGTTGAAGCCCAAGATAAGACAATCGGGAGCATTCTTCTTTCAGCTGTGCCGTGATTAAATTTAGCAGGAAATTGAACTGATTTAGGGTGTATTATGTGAATGCCATCGTTACCAAAGTCTACGCGAACCGATGGTACACCGCTATCGTATAGTTGAGCACGTCTGTAATCATCATCATCATCATCATATCAGCCGAAAGACGTCCACTGCTGAACATGGGCCTCCCCCAATGATTGCCACAATGACCGGTCCTGCGCCACCCGCATCCAGCGGACTCCTGCGACCTTCACCAGGTCATCAGTCCACCTTGTGGGGGGCCTACCCACGCTACGCCTTCCGATACGTGGCCGCCACTCAAGAACCTTCCCGCCCCAACGGCCATCGGTTCTACGCGCAATGTGCCCCGCCCACTGCCACTTCAGTTTAGCGATTCGGAGTGCTATTTCGGTTGCTTTGGTTCTGCTGGGGATGGTCTCATTTTTAATCCGATCACGCAGAGAGACTCCTAGCATAGCCCTCTCCATTGCCCTTTGGGTGACATTGAGCCTTCTTATGAGGCCCATTGTAAGCGGCCACGTTTCAGTACCGTATGTCATCACTGGCAACACACACTGATCAAAGACAGTATATTCGTCTTCAAACACCGCGGAATATTGGACGAAAATATGTGTCGTAGCTTCCCGAACGCTACCCAACCGAGTCGGATTCGACGATTGACCTCTTTCTCGAAGCTGGACCTACCTAACTGGATAGTTTGTCTTAGGTATATAGGTATATTCGTCTACAACTTCGAGTGTAAAGTCTCCGATTATTACGGGAGTTGGTGCTACATGGGAATTTGACATGATTTTCGTCTTATCCATGTTCATCCTAAGACCAACTCGCTTGGAGGCTTTACTGACGTCAACGAGCATAGTACTTAAGTCCTCAAAGGTCTCAGCCAAGACTACTATATCGTCAGCGAATCGAAGGTGAGTGAGGTACTCGCCGTTTATGTTGATACCCAGCCTTCTCCAGTCCAGAGTCTTAAATACATCCTCCAGTGCAGCGGTAAACAGCTTAGGGGAGATGACATCGCCCTGCCTAACGCCCCGCTGCAGCAAAATAGGCTTCGAGCTCTGGTCTTGGAGTCGGACTGACATTATGGCGCTCTCGTACAAACACTTCAACACCTCGATATAGCGGTAGTCGACTTGGCACCGTTGGAGAGACTGTAGTACTGCCCAGGTTTCGATCGAATCGAAGGCTTTCTCGTAGTCCACAAACGCTAAACAGAGGGGCAGGTTATATTCTTCGGTCTTCTGTATAACCTGGCGAAGCGTATGGATGTGGTCTACGGTACTAAAGCCTCTTCGGAAACCGGCTTGTTCGGGGGGCTGGAAGTCATCAAGCCTGCGTGCAAGACGATTCGTACTGACTCTTGAAAACAGCTTATAGACATGGCTCAGAAGTGATATGGGTCGGTAGTTCTTCAATAAAGCGTTGTCACCTTTTTGAAAAACAGTACCACCACACCTCTGTTCCATGCCTTTGGCGTTCTCCCTTCCAGTAAGACGGAATTGAACAACTCCTGAAGGGCCATAAGGACCGGTTTACCACCCGCCTTCAGAAGCTCAGCTGTAATTCCGCCCTCCCCAGGTGCCTTGTTATTTTTGAGCTGTTCAAGAGCCATTCTAATAATTCCTTCGTCTGTAATACGACCATATGATTTCAGTGATGTGACCTATTGCTCCATTCGCAAGTCCCTTAGCAACGTCAACGTTAGACCTCAACATACCATTCAGCCCTCGGCACGTGCTCACCTTGGCATTGGGTCATCCATCCAATCAATCATATATAATTAATATGGGACGAAAGCAAGAGACTCGTCAAGACGAATCAAACGAGACCAAACTCGATGGGGTTGCGTCGTTTAATTACGGAGTTCCTCTGGCCACCTTCCGGCTCCAACATCAGACCCTAGTTACCATATAGTATCAAAGTACTCGTCAAGACTAATCCAATGAGCCCAAACTCGATGGGGTTGCGTCGTTTAATTACGGAGTTCCTATGGCCACCTTCCAACTCCAACATCAGACCCAGGTGACCATATAGTATCAAAGTACTCGTCAAGACTAATCCAATGAGCTCAAACTCGATAGGGTTGCATCGTTTAATTACGGAGTTCCTATGGCCATCTTCCGGCTCCATCATCAGACCCTGGGTACTATATAGTATCAAAGTACTCGTCAAGACTAATCCAATGAGCTCAAACTCGATAGGGTTGCATCGTTTAATTACGGAGTTCCTATGGCCACCTTCCGGCTCCATCATCAGACCCTGGTTACCATATAGTATCAAAGTACTCGTCAAGACTAATCCAATGAGCTCAAACTCGATAGGGTTGCATCGTTTAATTACGGAGTTCCTATGGCCACCTTCCGGCTCCATCATCAGACGCTGGTTACCATATAGTATCAAAGTACTCGTCAAGACTAATCCAATGAGCTCAAACTCGATAGGGTTGCATCGTTTAATTACGGAGTTCCTATGGCCACCTTCCGGCTCCATCATCAGACCCTGGTTACCATATAGTATCAAAATACTTGTCAAGACGAATCTAATGAGCTCAAACTCGATAGGGTTGCATCATTTAATTACGGAGTTCCTATGGCCACCTTCCAGCTCCATCATCAGATCAGCTCTATGTCACAATAACATTGCATTGTCATCCGATTTGTACATGCATTCTAAATTTCAGCTCAATCGGAAAACGGGAAGTGGATCAAATTTAAGTTGCAAGATTTGATTACAGAACGACAGACAACGGGACAGGTGAAACTAAATAAAAGCTTGTAAAAACATAACTTTTAGAAGATCTACCTTCAAACCTTGGAAACATGATTCATTAACAATAATGTATATACGAGGTGTTTGGTCAGCGGTGTCGTAGCTTGTAAGGGCTTAAACTACAATCAATTTTTACCCAACGCCATTTAATTATCGTAGCACAAAAAAAATTGCATGGTAATTTATCGATGAAATTGATTGTAGTTTAAGCCCTTAAAAGCTCCGACACCGCTGACCAAACACCCTGTATTTAGTTCTCATTCATTCAGTTTTATAAATTTAGCCACAAACGCCACGACACAAAATCACACTTCCTTTTGTAGGCGTACTGTTTATTTGTTCCACTGAGCTACCAAATGTGCGTACGCATCATTTGTCACGATTCTCGCTCGACATCCGAATCTAGAACATCGTAACTCAATTTGCCACATTTATGTTCTCATTTGTTTACGGCCAGTCACACTTTCGAGATAACTTAGAATTCAGTTTTTTGGTTTTAGGTATTTATGTATTAAGGTGCGTTCAAACCAAAAGAGCATTCGCTGTTCTATCCCCCGTTCTACGAAATCAATCAATCACGTTTTGTGTAACGATCGAATTTCGTAGAGTGGGGGGATAGAACAGCGAATGCTCTTTTAGTTTGAACGCACCTTTAGTAAGCGTGCTCGCCAACCCGCTTGCCCGGCGTGGCGACTATGTGCATGTACCTCCAAATGCGTCTGTACGCATAGTTAATAGGAGAGGCCTACGTCCAGCAGTGGACTGATATAGGCTATGATGATGATGTGTTAATAAGAACCATAAAATGTCTTACAATATAGTTATCTCTAAAATGATTGAACAAACATAGACAGCATTAAGATTTCATTACTTTTTTTTATCAGTTGGAAGTTTTCTGATATCCGATCTTTTTCTTTGGGGAGTTGGGGCGTCGTCTCCAAGAACGAGGCCATGATCCCCGCTCCGGATCATTCCTGGTGCAGAGGCTTGCTATTGCAGTGCAGCGCGGAAATCCCGCTAGTTTGTTAGGCACCTTTGCACCGGGAATGTTACGGGGTGGGTTATTTGATTGATTGGTGCTTTAATTCGTTTAGTTTTAAGGTTCTTTAGTTAAGTTTAGATTAGTATTATAGTATTTTGTGATTTTATTGGGTATTAAAATACGTAATGAGCTTATTATTATGTATTACTTTTTGAAATATAGTTTTTTTTTAGCCCAAATTACTATAAATTTCTGCTTTTAATCTCAGGTTTTATGTATTTTTTGTGACTAGTGAAGTGTAGCTTGTCAAAAAAGAAAACAATCATGAAATCTATCAATTTCAAAAAAAAATCTATCGTTGGGGCGATTGATTACTAGGTACCTATATTTACATTTCAACTAATATATTTAGGTATATTACAAGCAGGGTAGCTTAGGATGGTCCCGTTTTATCCATTTATCGTGCTACACGTCACTTTCGTACTTGCTTACTTGTTAGAACGTGACGGCAACAACGACAAACGATTAGACGCGGTACCATCATAATCCTACACAATTATTTTTTTCGAATAAATCTCTCTTACTACCATTATTAAAGTAAACATATTTTTATTGTGACGTTTAAGGAACGGGCATGTTAACCTTATTACCTTTTTTGTATATTGTTCTATGCTTACCGAAGATAGAAAATTGTAACACGCATACACGTATAGCTTTGATTGCAAAATAGAACGCGTGTGTCAGACAATAAATTCTGGGTAAAGTAATGCCCCATGCCTTTACGGTGAATAGTGATACATTGTCAATGGCAAGAGGGGAGAATTAAATGAAAATGGCTGCCAACAAAATCATGATCTGCAATTCTGGACATGAACTACTATTTGTAAGTGTAGGCCTATTCCAGTTCTATATGCTCAATTTCAATTATACGTTATTGTGCTGGAAGCAACAAACTTGGTTTTTCGTATATCGAGAGAATAGATAACTAGTATTGACATTAACACCTTAATATATGATTATTAATTATACCTTGATATTTTTCTAGCAGTAACGAGAGATTGACAAAATTAGACATCGACGTAACTGTTATTGATAAGTCTAATTTTAGTCGATAAAAATTTTAATAAATAAATGATTTGCTGTAGCCTTAGATATAGCCTGAGATAAATTACACGAATGCAAATCATACTCAAAATGATACATATTTTTTTAAATATATTTTATTTAAGTAGTACCCATCAAAATTGCAAAGATTAATAAAATATACTCTAAAGATTAATACCATGATTAATACCATATAAACTATGATTAATATGAAATATAAGATATTTAGAACAAAGCCTAGATGGGTCCTGTATTTCTTGGTTACCTGTTTTCGCGGATTTAGCATTTTTATGAGAACAAGATCGGCTGCCCTATATCAAAACCTAGTAAGGGTCAAATTCTTAGAAAATATATTTTTGATGTTTTTGGACTTACCTAGTAAGTCCGCAACCGACTACAAAGACACCAGCTCGCAAATCGACTTTATTACCGGAGATTTAAATGCCTTGAAACCTAGTAAGTCGCATGTCTAGTAACGGTTTACCAGTTTAAATCCTAGTAAGATATATATCCCATATCAAAACTTAGTAAGTCGCTTGGACATACTAGGTATTGGCCTGGTCAATGAGCCATACTAGGATTTTGATCTGAGCATCGTAGTGCGAGGGGCGCGCGGGTCGTGGAGAGTATGTGCGTTCAGTCAGTCAGCGGCGATGCGCTAGCGCAATCACACGCGTGTCAATTGAAATTTTGTGTGGTTTGATAGTTATGTTGCATCGTTGTCCAAAATGAAACGTCATTTACAGTTTCATAGATCGAAATGCCTGATAGAAGCAACTATTAATAATATAACAACAGTAGCCAAAACGCAAAAGAAACTAGGTAAGTATTTACACTAAATATAAATACCTCCACATTCCTGTAATGGCTTATTATTTTACTAGGCTCCTATTTTGTCCCATTTTATTGTCATTAGTCATAGCCTCATAGGGTCATTTTACCTGTTTGCCGTCCATCTTTAGTTTTTGTCAACTCGGTACAAAGCTATAAATCAATTGAATACAAATACATTTAATAGTAGTTTTTCAAATTAATCAGTGCATATTGTTGTGAGTTTATAAAGGCTTATAATGTATCTGCTAAATAAAGGTGTATTAATGTGAATAAAAACTAGCATATTCTAACAATAAATATATTTATATAAATTATTTATTTTAAAGTATCTATTATACTATATATGTATTATCATCTAGTACCCATAACAGAAACTTTATTGATACAGTGATTAGTATTCAACCGATTTATGTTCAGTTTTTTATCTATTATTAAAAAAAAAATTTTTGGCAGACACTTTTATGTTTTATGCTCTCCTGTAAAATTTGGTCTGAAGCAGTTACTAGGTTTTGATATAGGGCAGCCGAGATGTAGGTACTCAGTTATGTCGATGTTTAATTTTGTCAATCTCTCGTTCTTGCTAGAAACATATCGAGGTATAATGATTATGCAATAAAAATTTGAACTTGTAATTTGAAATTATGCTAGTAATAATATTGACATTGCGCTAGGTATTTAAAAATTGATATTAATGTTCAAAATTGTAATAGAACTGATGACATTTAAAAAAATATCTGAGCCACCCTTAACAGACACCGTAATAATAGAAACTGGGAGTGATAATGCACGTGTTCCATCATGGAAGCCCTTTCGGAAAAAGTGACATCATTGCACCACAAATACCTATTTATACGTGTCAACATTTTAAAACACTATAATACAAGACCGCCTAAGAGCTGATGAACAATTACACGATACGACGTCCCGACGATGAATATGTCTTGTGATGTGTTTAAGAATTGTAAGTAGTAATCGAAAAGTTCTGGACCGGAGACCACGGTCTGGTGATCGCAGCATAGGACGTCACCTAAAAGAGGAATAGACGACCTTATGAATTTCGCTGGATTAATTATGGAGCTTCGATAGAAGAGACCTATGTTCATCAGTGAACGAATGTCTTATGGCTGAAACGATGATGAATCCTCTTCCAAATCCAAAAACACTTAAAAAATAAATAAATCCCTTCATGTTACCTTAAACTTGGATCGATTCATAGACAATTATGTGCATAACCATCTTTCTATTAATGCAGTATGCGGTAGGCAACCAAGGTTGGCTGGGAGGCTGGTCTCCGACGATCTAAAATGCTTGTTACGCGATAATAGCTCTAGTAGTTCTCATGATAGATAATATTCTCGAGCACTACGGTTTTTGTTGAAGTACCTGCCACATGATTGATTGGTTGAAATCGTAGAGCGGGGGATAGAACAGCGAATGCTCTTTTGGTCTGAACGCACCTTAACATAACACAGAATCTTTTGTAAGCGACATTCTTCATGGAATGACTACACGTTGTTCTAGCCTAGCCTATAACACTAGTCAATTGATCTATATAACGTGCCGAATCCTTGAATAACTCGTGTCGTATCGTGTCATGTCGTGTCGTGTCATGTAAGTCGTAGCCGTCACGTGCGGTACTCTGTCAGTCCTCACGCGGAATGCGTCTGTCACTATACTAATTCGGTCCATTTATCACCGCACCTACACTGGAAATGTCGAGTACGGTTTATAACAGAGATGAGACGTGATATAGACTGGTGTGTGGAAAGTTTGTCATTAAGGTGATTTTTTGTAACGATTAAACGGTTAAATTCACGTGTATTTAGTCACTACGCGCGATATGTTTCGGAGAACCTAGGTCTCCTTTATCAAGCACTGAGCCACGCTCGTGAAGCCGAAAGGTGTGAACGCGGGCTATGAATATTGGCATTAAATAATATGTTATATCACGGCTAAAGTGCATGAAAAATAAATGTATTTATTTTCAATGGTCGACACTAGAATAAACATTCTAACTTTACTAGAAGCTCGTCTCATTTTATGTTTATTTACGAGTTGTAAATAAAAAAGTGATTTTGCGAGTAAATCTTTAATTTTACTGAAAAAACTTGTAGGTATAATTGCATGGGGTTGCTTAAAAAAACACCTAAATACAAGTGCAATAGTGCATGGATTACAGTTTCTTGAAATGTATACAGGGTGGTCCAAACCTTGACGTCAAAAATTTTTTTTTAGATTCCTCACGTCATGAGCTATCAGAATATACCCGATGTATGTTAGCCGATTTTTTGTAGTTTTCGAGTTATGAATTTTTGAAAAAAATTTTTTGAGAAATTCTGGAATGAAGAAATTTATTAATAAAAAAAAACTATTGGGTTTTTTAACAAGTTTTTTTTTGTAAAAGTGTTACTACAAATAAAGCATTTACTGACAAAAAAATTAGCGTCCTCACTTTGATACAAGTAGGATAAAAAAAAATACAAAATTCAAAATTTTACGCTAAAACGCATCAAAATAGCATTAATGTACGTAAATAAAAAAATAAAACATATCTCAAGGAATTTTCGTATTCTCAAGGCCGCCCTAGACCTTGAGCATTTTTTTATTTTTTATCCTACTTGTATCAAAGAGAGAACGCTAATTTTTTTGTCAGTAAATGCTTTATTTGTTGTAATACTTTTACAAAAAGAATATATTTAAAAAACCCAATAGTTTTTTTTTATCAATAAATTTCTTCATGCCCAAATTTCTCAAAAAAAATTTTTCAAAAATTCATAACTCGAAAACTACAAAAAATCGGCTAACATACATGGGGTATATTCCGATAGCCCATGACGTAGGGAACCTAAAAAAAATTTTTTGACGTCAAGGTTTGGACCACCCTGTATGAGCGTTATTCTCGTTATGATATGCTGATTTCGTAAGAAAGATAACGGAAAAAGATTGCTGCTTCCATACAAAATAAACAAAACGCAGTCTCTATAATTCTCTCGTCTCTGATGCGTAGTATTGGTAAATTACTTCAGCAGAGCAGCTATGCGTTTGTAAATGTATGGCTAAGTACCTATAACATAATGTATTTCGACGGCCCCTACGTAAGTTGTCGTAAGTCGAAAATGGCAAGTTTACAGGAGAGCACTTTTAAGTTTTAAATGTGTATGGTGGTCACATAGTTCAACGGATTGCTTTGAAAATTGGCATAAACATTAATAAAGGTACTGTGTTTATAATGATATAATTACTTTTTTGATATATTTCATATTTTTGCCGGAATTGCACTTACCACAGTATATGTCGGAGAAAAGAATCTAAAAATTGTGGTATGTATTACTAACTTCACTTTACGCTGGTGGTCATAAATGGTCTTTTATCGTAAGTTATACATACTACGAGATACGTCGGAATTATGCGTGTCAATTTTGTCGTATCTGTTATTTACTACATTATTTTGCGGAAACGTTATAAAACTTTTTGTTAGTTACTATATTATGTCATTTAACAAACAATTTAATAGGAATTTTATGGAACCCTGATGGAATATTTTGAAAAATTTAAGCATGTGAATAGTTTTTTGTGTGTTTTATTTTGAAAAATAGATCAGGTACAGTATTTTAGTGTACATTTTCTGGAAACACGACATTTTCCAGAAAATGAATGAAGACGAGATTATGTAGTTGAGTTTGATGTAGCTTCACTGTTTGCAAGTACTGGAAACCATAAGGGTGTATCAACCTTTTTCTGTATGTTATTGCCATGGTTACGGTCGCCTGAACCACGCTGGTTTTATGCAAGATTATGCTATTTGAATTATGGAAACATGCATTATTCTGGTGTTGGTAAGTCCTTTCCTTAATGGGCCACCTACAAACATGTACTACATGCATGTTTGCATAATTTAAGTGTCATAATTTTACATAAAACCTGCGTGACTCAGGCAACCGTAACCATGGCAATAACAGAAAGAAAAAAAGTGATTCACCCATAAAACTAACTAAAGATAATATAACTCGTAACGACCTACCTACTCTGTACATGAAATTCATCGAACATTTCTTTAATATGATCTTTGTTGGTCGAAAATGTCGAAATAAAATATTTTTGAATTTGAATTTCCTGAATAGTTGCTATTTCGTTTGGCGAGGGGAGTATTATTCGCAAATTGAAGCAAAGAGTTCTCTTATAATGTTGTAGTCCTGGTACTGGTCAACATTTTCATGGAAAAATTTGAGCAGAGGGCATTAAAGAGTTGTCCGAATAGGCCAAGATGCTGGTTACGAAATGTGGATGACGTTTTGCTGTAATTCCTGATTTCTGGTGTTGGTAAGTCCGTTCCTTAATGGGCCACCTACAAACATGTACTACATGCATGTTTGCATAATTTAAGTGTCATAATTTTGCATAAAACCAGCGTGACTCACGCGACCGTAACCATGGCTATAACAGACAGAAAAAGTTGATTCACCCATGAAACTAACTAAAAATATTGTAGCTCGTAACGACTTACCTACTGTGTACATGAAATTCATCGAACATTTCCTGAATAGTTGCTATTTCGATTGGCAAGGGGAGTATTATTCGTAGATTGAAGCAAAGAGTTCTCTTATAATGTTGTAGTTCTGGTACTGGTCAACATTTTAATGGATGAATTTGAGCAGAGGGCATTCGAGAGTTGTCCGAATAGACCGAGATGCTGCTTACGAAATGTGGATGACGTTTTTGCTATAATTCCTGATAGAGTTGTTGATGTGTTACCTATCGATCTTAATGAGATGCATCCCAGAATAAATTCCACATTTAAGAGAGAGAGGTGGATGGCACATTTCGTTTTCTTGATGGGTTAGTAATGCTAGGTCAGAATGATCGTATGTCACAAAAAGTCTATAGAAAACCTAACCTTTTCTCGCGGTCCTTTGATTCACAATACATGCGAAATGAGTTTATATCGTTTATTCACATCACATCATTCGCCTATTTCAGTTCACTGCTGGACACAGCTTAGGTATCTCCTATTACCTCCTGTTATCTAAATTATTACAAATGTTGCAACATGTCAGATGAGACGAGACGTTGGAGAGCTTGGAGAGGAATCGATAATAGATATGGTTGGTGACAAAATCAGCGTACAAGGAGCTCAGGGACGTTTCGAAATCACCACACAGTAGAGAGGGCACCAGTATTCTTGCCTCATATTAAAGGAGTGACAAACGATATCGGACGCCTATTACGCCGGAGGTTTAGCATTAAGACCATTTTGCGTCCTCATACCAATATGAGTATTTCTTATGCTCCCCAAAGGACGGGAATTCACTGGCAGCTTGGGTGTTTATGAGATACCGTACGACTTCGGTAAGGAACGACATAATGAGTCTAGACTCGGAGCAAATATGGAGTGTTAAGGACAGGGAGATAGACAACTCAGCTGTGGGCGTGTGGACGCATACGATTCAGGTGTTACATTTCTTAAACTCTTTGATAAAGCGAGGATGCTGGTACGGTAAAGATGCTACCTGCCACGGAAGATATACAGAGCGATTAAGATTAATTTCAATCGGGATGGGGGCTGGACAGAGCCAACGGCATGGAAGCCGGTAATCTCCGAGCTAATAATGATTGGTTACGTAGTGTTTGGTGACACAAACCTGCAGTCGGACATGACATCAGTGCCGGCGCAAGACCACCATTTACCGAGTTTAACCGTTTAATTATAATTTTGTACACTTAGTACATAAAAACAGTCTGTCATTCAGCATTAGAAACGTAATTTTGAAATTTTAATCATAGACAGATTAATGACTTCTCTCACAGTGCAAAGACAAAAAAAAACAGTTAACAAAAATGCCTTCAGGTTCAACTACATCATAAATATGAGATCAATATTAAGTGTTTTTCAACGTAATTATAATCATAAAGAACAGTCATAATTATCAGGCTTTCATGATTGAAGTGATATGATTGTTTTGTCTTCGACACTATCACAAAAATGCCGTTTTAAAACAGTGAATTCTGCATAATATCTTTATCGTTTGGTTCAAAAGGAAGCGGCGAACCTGTATAATGAGCAGAAATTATTGAAATACGCCAACATTATAATCGTAAAGTGTAGTAACTCTGTATTTGATCCGGCGCATACTGTCTTAAATATCACTTACAATAGAAATTTAAAAACAATTTCCGACGAAAAATGTCTTAAGTACACATACAACACAAAAAAATAAATAAAATCCAACGTAAATAGTAGTATGTTAAACTTAAGACAAAACACTGATCTTAAACTCCGAAGTAAGTTGTGGTAAGTGATAACATACTACAGTATTCACCGGTATTATTAAAAAAAAAACAAAATCCATACTAATTAATTCGCACCTGATTTCTGAGTGAAATCCAACAGATAGCCAACTTTGCTTAGTGGTTTTAAATCATTTTTATTTCTGAACCGTCTTTTATTTCATCTCGGACCACTTTTTCTTTTAACTCCAACGGCCGTTTCAAAAATTAATTTTGGTCTTGCAGGTAATTTGAGTTTGTTCCCGATGCAGTGTTTTACTTTTATCGAATAAAATGTATCATTTATCCATTTTTGTCTCATCTAGTTGTTAGTTTTTGGTAAAAAATGATCACTCACGAAAAACCATTGCTCCACCACGTATAAGATCGTAACTGGCACTTACGCTGCGCGAGCGCGGGTGGCCACCCCGTATTAACTGTCGTAAGTACACTTACTACAGTATACGACGGTGCTTTTTTAAGATACGATAGTTTTCGGGTGTCAAAAACCTATTTGTAATAGGTTTTTTTAATTTTTTCTTCGTGGAACGGAAACATTGCTAAAAGATATGATGTTTTATGAAATAAAAACAAAATCCCAAATTTCAAGTTACGACAACTTACGTAGGGGCCGTCGATTTGTTCGTGTGTTTTGTGTTTCAAAATACAAGGTGCTTGCGGGGAATCTGAGAGTTGAGGTGGTTCTAGTTCCATTGAAAAAAACAATAGTATTATACTAATTTATTACACTCTATTACTACACAAAATGTAAGATAATATACATACCTACTTTTTAAAAAGGTAGTTTTTATTTACATTAATAAATACATTCTTACAGTAAAAAAATAAATAAACTAGATCTAAAATCTATATAAACCTAAAAATTATTGAAAAATATTACAAAAAGAAGTTTCAATTTATAATATTTTTAATTTTATAAAGTTATTTGTAATTCACAAAATTTTCTTACAGTATATCGGGGTAAACATGTTAGCTTTAATAAAAAAAATACAATAAATAGGTATAATTATTATCACTTTTCAACCAACTTCAAGAAAAGGAGGAGGTTTTTAATTCGACTGTATGTTTTTTTTTATGTTTATTACCGAGGAAATCTCGAGTGAATGGACCGTTTATGATCATTATTTTTTTATTTGAGAGTGAATGCTTCCCAATTGTAAAAAAAATAATTTACTCACCAAAAATCACGATTGTGTCAATTGTGTTACGAAAGTTAGTCATACAAATTATAGTGCGCCGTATTGCCGCGTATTGTTGATCGCTCATACAAAATTTGAATATTTCGCCTTTTTGATTGACAAAAGAAATTTAATTTCGTAACACATAAATTATGACGATATTTTTTGTTTTCATGAAAGACCTTTAACTGTATTACTTTTTTAAATCGACTCATGGATGGTCTTAAGTTGAAAAAAATGTACTTTGCAGGCATTTGTCAGCCTCCGTAGCCTAGTTGGTAGTGACCCTGCCTACGAAGCTGGAGGTTCCGGGTTCGAATCCCGGCGAGGGCATTATTTGTGTATTTATTTATCACAAATATTTGCTTCTTGGTCACGGCTGTCTATGTATGTAAGACTGTAAGTATCAATATATATCTATCAATTATATATATCGTCGCCTAGTACCCACATTACAAGCCTTTAGAGCTTACCGTGGGACTAGGTCGATTTATGTAAGATGTCCCGAGATATTTATTTATTTATTTGGAAAAATACCCAGCATTATACAAAAAACGTTCCAACTCGATTCTCACTTGTTCCGTAGACATGTTCCAAGTATCATTACAATGTAAGTAACATTTTATGGCGCTATTTTTATGTTTCCTCTTTATTTATAGAGAGCGCTCTCGACAACACGGTACTAAAGTATTTGGAAAAGGACGCGTTGGTTAACATTTTAAGGACGTGTTCACCTTTTAAGGTGTACATGCGTGTTTTAAAATTGTTCTGTTCTGACTTTTAGTCCAAAAATAAAGATGATAATGTAGAGTCGATTATTTACATTGAAAGGTAGGTTGGTAACTTGCATGGTGAAATTTCTCGGGTCCTTAAAACTATAATTTTATTGTTGGATGTTGCTATTGCAGTTTGAAAGTTACAGTTTAATACTTAATTTACATGGTAAATAAAAAATATCCACACATAGATTTGCAATTTTAGAATTATAACTAACGTGAGACTTTATCTTTATCAAACTATCGGTACTTATCGACTTAAATTACTTGAGTAACCCGTTTGATAAATATTTTAAAAAATATCCCGTTTTAAGTAAGAACTAACAAACTAATAAGATTACCACTTAGTGCTTATAATAATTTTAGAAGTATAACGAACGATTGTCAAATATTTCGTAAAACGGGTTACTCATTAAATAGTTTTTCCTCTATAATTTAATTTTTCCTTGGAGTCATACTATTTGACAAGTAAATAGGGAGTTGATAAACTCTACTATCGATATTATTGATAATATGAACTCCATATAAATCTATCATCAACAATCGAATACGGAATATTGATTGCACAGACATATCACCTACTAGTACATGCACCACAGGTCCATTTGTTAAGTTTTAAACCGTATTTGTCTCAAACATAACTTTAGCTTACAAATTAATAAGAATCAAAATTATATATAAGATAAAATGACAAAAGAGAATAACAATCAATTAAAATTAAAACGAACTTAAACACAGTAAGAGTTAAAATAATATACTAGAAAAATAAACCGCCCATCGTCGTTCCCGGTGCAAAAGTGCCCATTACACTCACAGCGTTTCCGCGTTGAATAGCCATGGACAGATTTTGCACCAGGAACGACTATGAGCGGGGATATTCTCCTTTTTGTCGGAGACGTCCTATGTCCCGTATAAGCTGAATAAAAATATCACCATAATAAACTTTCAGACTAAGTCCTCTATTCCATCTTTTCTTTGTTAGCAAAGGCCTGAAAGCCTAACAAAGCCGGACCTACCCTACACAAGCCTGATCCCCATCAGGCTGAAAAATCGCCATTCCTAATTGCGACCGAATGAATGAATGATTCGAGTCCGTTCATTGTCTGCGGCATACGGGCTGCTGTGCTATTCTTGATGGTCAAGTAAGTAAATTGCTTCTGATTGTCCAGAATATACTTTCTAGGTACTAAATACTAGGTAAATATATTATTTTGAGATCGATATTTGATCAACAACACACTTAAGCTATATTGTTTGCAGGCTGTTTGGAAAAAAAAAATCTTTTATTGACTAATTTGTAGTGCATTCATATTATATCGATATGTAAAAAGTGTCCTAAATATAGAAAAAGATGACGCGCAGATACCTGTCAATTTAAAACTTTATGGTTTGGTGTTTTAAACCGGTTTCTTGGAGAACATTTTGAAACGTTCTTGTCCGATTGGCAAGTTATAACAATAAGAACCGGTTTCTTCTTCAGCAAACAAATTCTTCAATAAAAAACGCGAAATTATAAGATGCTATTTGTACTAATTGTACTTATTCTTAGCTCTTTTGATAAACCGTTTATTAATTAAAATTGTATTATGATCCTGAAACGGTGTTCTAGTAAAATCTAAATTAACCGGTAATTACTAGGGCTCCCGGTATCCGTGTTACCCGCAGACACGTGTACACGAATCCTTAGCACCGGCGGTACTAAGAACCCGAACGAAACGAAACGCCAAGAAACGTTTCCAACTTAGAAACGTTTCCAAGTGCGGGTCCGCGGATCTACTTAGAAACTTTTCCAAGCTTGAGTCTTGCGGACCCATTACAATTGAATATTCGAATAACCTATGTTTTTATTAGTAAAAAGTCTGAAACAAAAAAATACCTACCGAAAAATTCGCAGTTTTTTACGAATTATGCAGCTACAAATTTTCTTTGTTGCAGGTTAAATGCGGTTCAATACTTTGTTCAAATATAAAATCGTACCTATATTTTAGATTGCCACTGCCACTACACATTGAGGGCGGATCAGACACAGGTACTCGGGTATCTGTGTCTTAATTACACGGTTCCTAATTAAACGTTTCCAACGGGTAAGAAACCCGTTTCCCGGTAGCAAAGAAACGGGTACACGGAAACGGGTACACGAAACCCGGACACGACCGAGAGCCCTAGTAATTACCGGTATGCTTAAACCGGTACCTTCGAAAATACAGAGTTATGGTACTGTTAACGCTGGTCATTGTGGCTTAGGTATACCTATTAAAACTCCAACAACTGATATAAACCGGTATTAAATTTACCGGTATCTTGGGAAATACACAATGCTTGGTTCTATTAACGCTGGTTGGTGAAACGGTGGCCTCTCCGAGTTTCAACAACGGGGGCAAGCTGTCGGCTAGCGACCATTAGTCAGCCGACATCGTTTGTCGTGCGTCGTACATAACTAATTGACGCTGTAAATCGTGTCCACACGCGACGTGTCGCGACAAAAGGACGATTGACGTGCGATTGGGTGCTTGATGAAGTTTGAGATGAAATTAAAAAGTATGTTCTGACGATCGCTTCTTGTTACCGATTTTAATAAATTAATACGGGTTAGTATTTTTTTCAGTGGATTGAGTTTTTATTCACATCATAGGCCTATCTCAGTCTACTGCTAGACGTAGGCCTCTCCTATTGACTATGCGTATAGAGTTATAGACGCATTAGGAGGTAAATGCCCATAATCGCCACGCTGGGCAAGCGAATTGGCGATCGCAGGACTTGATGTGTCTATTATGACGCAGCTGCCCGTCAACAATCTTTTATCGAAGAATGATCAGTGACACTTCAACCCCTTAGTCGACTCTTACGACACCCACGGGAAGAGTTGGGGTGGTGACAAATGTATTTTTACTGCCGCCACCACACGGCCAGAGTTTTTATTATAATTCGTAAATTTGAACAAATACGTGATAGAATAATTACATCTATGTGTCAAATATGTAATACGTATTGAAGTACGAGAAAAACGGACTTTACGTTCAGATTCAGATCAATTTATCAAACGCAAGTATCTCGTTTACATTTATGATCCTACTTACAATGAAATTTTCGTATTTTTATATTAAAAGCCATTAATAATTGTTTAGCGTAGCACAACTTAAGATAGGTAGAATATTCTTTCTATCTACAAGTTAATCGACATAACTTTTTTAGAATTATTATTGTTATAATTATAATATTAAGATTAAATTAATTACAAACTAAAATTATACTAAAATTAATAAATAAACAATTTACATATAAAAAGAAAATGCCTTCCAAAAGGTCAGATTGCGGCATGGTGCCCATGACGCTGGCGGCGTTACCTCGCTGAATCGCTAGAGATCAAATGAATGGTAAATATTTAGAATTAATATTTTAAATTTTTACTATTATTACTATTCGATAAACCTCGTGTTAGTATTTCTACCCGATTGCAAGTGAGCCTAAGCCTAAACGGAAAAGCTACGCGTGCCTTAATCGCCTATGACGGGATCAAAATGAGCAGACGGATTACAATGTAGTGGCAACCCTGCACCGTGCAGCTTGGAGCCGCATAGAGGCTGTTTGACAATCACAAAGCAACTGACAAACTGATAGCTAAACGCCTCGTTTGTGTAGAACGCGGATAAACCTTATGACACCTCCAGTAGGCTTGGCACAAGATCAGTACGACAATATGTCGCTGCGAGATAGACTATCCTTCCCTCTTTTATTCATGTAGTTAGTAAAAGATGGAAAATCTATCTCGCGGCGACATACTTACATACCAACCATGTGCTAGGCATACAGTTGGCTTATGATAGCTCCACTTTTACCGTTAGTCATACGACGCGTCACTTTTGTACTTACGTATTTGTCATAACATGACGGCATCATCGACAAACGATAAACACTTAGCCGTCATCATAAACCTAAAGTTCTGTAACTACGTGTGTATAGGTAAATTCACTAAAGCTGGCACGAATGGAATGAATGAAATGAATGACATCTATCATTGTGTGAATACGGTCGTCCTATATCAACCTGTATCTACTATCATTAAGACATCCACACATAGATACTTTCTGTCACTTACTCGATCCATTCGTGCCAGCTTTTGTGAATTTACCTGTACCTCTAAGTTGCTTTTCTAACTACATAATTATAATGAATCTTGCGTCAGGTTCTTTAGTTATTAAGTCCGTTTGTATAACCTGCTCAGTAGCGAGTACGTGATTTATTTGTTTGCCCCAAGAGATGACGATTTTGATAATGTTTTTGTTCTTTGGTTGTACCCTCTGATCTTACTTGGGTCATTGTCAGTCCGAAAAACAAAAGTTGTCCACTCGGTAGTCAAAAGTTAACAGCTTCAATATATGTTACGATTTGATTGCATAGGGCTATAGACCGGGGAACCTAGTTGTACCGTCAATTGTTTTATCCCAAAATTACCACAAGAATTCCTTAATTTTAGGTATGTCCACCGAAAAGACGATAACCTAAAGCTGACAATGACCCACCTACCAATTTTCAGACAGCCAATATGGCCAACAAATATACACAACTAACTACGTATACAAAAATACTAACACTTGATTGTACAAGTATTTTCTCATAGTAGCGGAATTCAGTTACAGTCTTACCCCCTTATTCATAAACGTCTGCTAATTTTACAAGCCGCTAATAATTGTTTGTCCCTTTTGCTCTTATGGACATATTGTTAAGACCGAAAGGGACAAACAATTATTAACGGCTTGTTAAGTTAGCAGACGTTTATGAATAAGGGGGTTAGTATATCACACTTTATTTTAGGTTAATTTTATGAAGCCAAAAAAAATTAAATTTGTGAAGCCAAAAATGTCGGGTTGTTGTTAACTCTTCTTTTGACATGTCTTAACAAAAGGAGGGCAAAACTTTTGTTCGCCAGAAATCAGCCTTCAAAATCATTATGTATGATTTTTATTGCTAAGGCTCGATTTTATCAATCGACCAAACTTTTATTCGAAGAATACCTCTTACTCTCAGATACTAGTGTCAAATACTATGGAGTTTTAAAATTACTATCCAAAATAAGCGTTATTTTTCAAATAAACGTTTGGTGAAATCTAGCCTAAGTAAAATTGCACGTAGAATTCTGGCTAAACCAGGTTCAAACATTGAAATCCTGAACAACGCGTGCCCTAAGCCACTATGACAGGATCAAAATGAGCCCGACAATTTACGCTCAAGCTACAAACATCGTGATTACAATTAACAACTGTTGCGCTTTATGCCACAAATGCCACAAATGGTCATGGCGTCAGCCTCCGTAGCCTAGTTGGTAGTTACCCTGCCTACGAAGCTGGAGGTTCCGGGTTCGAATCCCGGCGAGGGCATTATTTGTGTAATTATTTATCACAAATATTTGTTCCTTGGTCATGGCTGTCTACGTATTTAAGTATCTGTATGTATCTATCTTCTATCTATTATATATAGCGTCGCCTGGTACTCACATCACAAGCCTTAATTGAGCTGACCGTGGGACTAGGTTGATTTGTGTAAGATGATCCAAGATATTTATTTAATGCTCACCTACTCGTAAATATGTTGGCGTTTGTACCACGTTATCTGTTAGATCATGAAGTAGCCGTCATGGGCTGCACACGCGAGTTTGACGCCTTTTGTCCTGTGAGAACCATTCTGAAGACCATAGAAACAACTGAACATCTGTGCGCGATCTTGGGCATCTCCTACTGTAAGCCTTTTAACGCTCACGTCAGACTTCTGGGAAAAAGACGAAGAGGCCGTTCACCTACTCGTTGGGTGGACCAAATAAAAGATATGACCGGACTCACTATACCGACAGCCTTGAGATAAGCCGAAGATAGAGCAGGGTGGAAAGATCTCGTCACAATCTCAGTAAAGGCATATCAAGAAAAGCACGACCTTCAGGAATGAAGAGTACGATGAAGAAGAAGTCAGACTTCTGACATCTATACGTCGCTACTTTGAGGATCCCTGTTCAGTGTAAATTTCAGCTAACAGCTGGAAAGATCGAATTTTTTTGCAGTCAAGTAATATAAAGTCACTTGAACTCATTAAATTTAAACATAACTCGATAATATAGTGCCGACTAGCTCGGAAATACGTTACAACGCTAAGTTAGTTTAGTAGTTGTAACCTTATTAGCCCAGGTCAATGAGATTACGGCGAGGTGCCTAGAAGGCTTGAAACTTTACATTAGTGAAGCAAGACCTAGTCCGGATCACAGGGGGCAGAATTGAATCAGTATGTTAACTCTATTTATTCTAGTGAAGATACTATAGTTTCAAGTGACGGGGGGCTTGGTAAACCTATCTGTTCTCTAGCTCCTTTTGCCGTTACCACCTCGACTTCACGATGTCATCGACCGTTGATCTAACCCAAATATAAAAAAATATCCTTCCGAGATCCGTGGCGGCTGGGACGGCCCTTATCTGGGACACCACATGCGTGGACACCCTGGCGCCGTTCCATGTCGCCCTAACATCAGAAAGAGCAGACCACGCGACTGGAGGGGCCGAGAAAGCGTAACGGCGCAAATATATCGCTCTATAGAATCAGCATATATTTGTGGCTTTCGCTGTTGAAACCCTGGAGCCATGGTGCTCAGACGACCGAAAACTTTTAGCTCAGTTATCCGAAAAATTGTTTTAAGTCACCGGGGATCCCAAAGCCGGCTCATTCCTCGCACAAAGGATAGGTATAGCCATCCATGGGGGGAACGCAGCCAGCATTATGGAAACCCTTCCGCAAAGTTCGGATCTCAGTGACCTCAACTGAGTCGTTAGTTATTTTTAGGTATCTCATGTAATTACTGTCTTTCTGTGTTTTTTATGAAATAAAAGTTTTTCTTCCGGTATATTTTAGTGACGACTGTTTTGCCTACAACTGTTGCACCAAGCAACAATGAAACTTATGAAACAAAACAAACTACTGGGACACTTTGACTATTGTCACCTTGCCTACTCAATATACGTGTGATGGAGTGGATGAGTCCAAGGTGCGTTGGGTACAATCGTATACTTCAACATTTTCAGGTAGCCCTCCTTTTAGATAGGTACTGATATTTCATTGCATTACTGTTTATATTCGCCAACTATCATGGGATTGGCCGCTAGGCTTATCCTTTGAGCGAGCTGTAAGCTTGGCCATCGAGTCTCCCAAGGTAAGGATAATTTCGTGAACTTGTCTGACCTACATAATAATGTCATTTTATATTTCATAAGGTCGTACGTGTACGAGTAGTTTGGTACTTGCGGTCGACTTTTATAAACACTTAAAAGTTAATCTGCGTGCTGTGAAAATAAAGTAGTAATTCCTAGGTTTTATCTTCAAAATGCAATGCAACAGTGCCAAACATCCCGTGTTAACTCTTTTCAACTTGGTGGTAGACTATAATGAGCACCTAGTATAATTGAAAACGTATCTTAATGTAGAGTAAATTAGTATTAATATTTGAATGTCTTCATAATAAAAATAAGATTTTTAATAAAATCGTTAAAAATACCACCACTTTTTTACATCCTGTATAGAACTATAGCTACTATACATATACTCGTTTTGCGGTTTGCACCTGACATTACCAATTTAAAGTTACATTTTTGAAGACAATTTAAAAAAGTAAATACCTTACTTGTTTCAACCCACGACTTTTAAAATGCGTTTAAATAAGAAAAAAACAAACCAGCCCGGATAATGAATAAGTTGAATACATTAAGTTTCCTTTTCATTGTATGAATTCGAAATAAGTCTCGTTAGTACAAAATACCGTAAAATCGGTCGGAAACCAGCACTTATTAATATGGAGCGGGCATTTTTAGGGTTCCGTAGCCAAAATGGCAAAAACGGAACCCTTATAGATTCGTCATGTCCGTCTGTCCGTCTGTCCGTCTGTCACAGCCGATTTACTCGGAAACTATAAATGCTACAGTAACGAAATTTGGTAAGGATATGTGTTGTATGAACCGCTACAGGATTATGATACTAAATTGTAAAAAAAACCATTCGGGTGGGGGCCCTCCATACATGTAACTGAGGGATAGAAAAAAAAATTTAGTTGTATATAAGCGTGTGGGGTATAAATAGAAAGGTCTTTGAAAATGATATGAAGGTTTATAAATCTCATTTTTAT
Source organism: Thaumatotibia leucotreta (assembly GCA_025490895.1). Classification (NCBI taxonomy): domain Eukaryota; kingdom Metazoa; phylum Arthropoda; class Insecta; order Lepidoptera; family Tortricidae; genus Thaumatotibia; species Thaumatotibia leucotreta. The sequence goes on from JALPQI010002186.1 coordinate 44,392, forward strand.
TTAAGCAAATCGTTTTCGAGATATCAGCTCTCAAAGTCAAAAAAATGTGTCCCCCCCCTCTATTTTTTAAACTACGCAATATAAAATTCTAAAAAAAATATATGTTATGCACATTAATAAACTCTATCAACGATTTTTGGTTTGATCAAATTATCTCCTATAGTTTTTGAGGTAGGTTGATTTAACTGTATTTTTTAAATAATAAATTGATAATGGTACGGAACCCTTCGCGCGCGAGTCCGACTCGCACTTGGCCTGTTTTTTAAATGCTTGATTAGGTAACTTTCATTTAAAATTTAAATAATGTGTACCATTTATCAGGACCCGGATGGTTGGAAAATTAACAGAAACGTATCGTGTCCCGTATTTTCGGGTAAATTGTGAAGCAGAATAACGAATGAATATTGTTTCCCAATTTTAAATTCACGTGTGTTTTAAGTATTTATGTTACTATTCTTTGGTCTTTCATGAAAAAGCGAAGGTAGAGTTATTGTTTCAGTACAGATGATGCTTTTTTACGCACAAGAGTGAAAAGTGGTTAATTTCTTGTCAGGTCTAAACTTTGGAGGGCCACCAGTGCTAAAAAACATCGTAAAACACAAGCGAAAACCAATTTCGTAACTCGTGTCGATTTTGAAATTTCCGTTCGTGTATTTATCGAACTTCATTTTTTTCGCACTTGCATAGTAATGTAGGTACTATTCTATTTATTGTATTTTTTATGAAATGATTAAAATCCTATGAAGACAACTTTAATAATATATTAACTCAAAAACAAACAACTCATAATTCCGTGCGCTTCCAAGCAATAAAGCTATCAGCCATCACAGTGTTGACATTCCTTGACATGAATTAATTTAGTACAAATGTTAGTCAGTTTTTAAGTAGTCATTATATGCAAATTACGAAGTCGTGACGATGACTGGTGAGATAGACGAGACATGTAGCCGTACCATGAGCTGCATCCGCGGTATTAACACAGACTTACTTTGTTTCCATCCCACTCGTACTCGCATATTGGCGGGAGCGAGCCGGGTAGAAAGTGAAGCAAAGGTAAGCAAGGAATGGTTGCAAAGTCGCCGAACATTTTAATATGAGAAAGTGCTGGTTCAGACAGTCTACAGGTATAGTCCATTTTAAATACGAAGGCCCTGAAGACAATTTTGAAGTCACTTATCAGTATTTAGACCTGATGATTTTAATCATTGTTTTGATTGCCTATTCCTCGATAGTGATGATTTCGGCTTGGTTCGAAATTACGATAATTCACGCTTGGAGACCTTGTACATCTCCAAACGTGCATTATAATAATGTTATTATTATAATTATACCGCAGAAAAACCTTTACTTCTCTATAAATTATTAATTTATTACATATACATGTTCTGACTTTTTAGAGACTTTACATCTCTTAATTGTTATTATTATTATGTTTCTATTTATTTAAAATCAGTTTTATGTTTTTTTTTAAACGTTTGTTACTTGTAAGATGTACCATGATTGTTTGAAAAAATAAGTCCCGCCTTATATCACTTCAACGCTAGATGGCGCTGTTCTTCCTGCAGTCAATTTCTACAACGGTATTAAGTTTATTCTTCGGTCGTAGAAAAGGTCATGGTAATGTTCTATTAGCGAGACCAATTATAACTCTATCTATAATTAAAATCAACTATTCCAAATGAAATACTCGTAATTTGTTTCATTTGTTCATTTGACATGTTTCAGAAATAAAACTTTAAGTGTTACTCCTGACATTGCAGCTAATAATTTTAAAACTACACTCACCGTATTCTGAAGATATATAATGCATTCACAGCATGCCCATCTTGACAGTAACCACCTGTCAAAATATCTCGGGGAAGGTTGAAATTGTTCGTAAGTTTAACAGCGGAGGGTATGCGAAGAATCCGCTAAGTTTTGCATCCTGCGTGTTTGCATTTGCAAGTTTGATATTAGTTGTATAGTTTAACAGTTTGATGTAATGTCAGTTGAATCATAAATAAGTAGTCACAGTAGTAGTAGCCATTCGTATGTTATACTCTGTCTGGTTAGATATTTAATAAAAGGGAAACAATCTTGCACTATCTTTTTATTGAAAACTACGAGTAGAAAATAAGTTTTATCAAATATACATAATATAAAAAGGAAATACAGTGATTTACATTGTTTTGATTCATTAAATACCTAGTTTCTGATTTTTAAATGCATTTTTCAATAAAAAGATTTTGCAAGATTGTTTATCTTGGTGGTCTGCGGATGACCACGAACCCTGTAAAGTGTTCGAAACGTCGGAATGAAGTTAAAATTAGTTAATTTACGCGAGTTTATCCGTTTTCATAGTATTATTTCATGTGTAATCCTCGCGGTAACCGAAGAAAATATTATTGTTTATTTTTTTACGAGTCGAGCTAGGTCGATTTGTGTAAGATGTCCTAAGATATTTATTCATTTCATGAATAGAGAATAGAATAGATATAAGCTGCAGAAGCAATGTTGAAAGATAACGTTCTTTGTCTGTTTTTTTCTGAATGGTACTCCTAGCTATTTGGGCAATCGGATTGGCGATCGGAGTAATGTGTCCACTATGATGATGATGTTGCTACCCATGATCAATCTTCAATAAATTAGTCGTCAGCGAAACTTCAATCCCTTAGTCGACTAATACCGACTAGAAAAGTTAGAGTGATGACAAATATCCCGTCTGCCGTCACTACGCGGACGAATAATTATCTATTCCTTCACAATAAATACTTAATTGGTCTTTAACATCAGTCATCACATTCTCCATATATAAGTCCAATAGGAAACAATCTTTTGATCTTCGCTTAGACATATTTAGATTGTTTGGACTAAGCTTCACACCAGTTCCGTACGGAATTATTGATTCATACTTATAAAATTGAAGTGCAATTTTCTTCCTCAAACTGTCCAAAAAAGTCTAGAACTCCACCCCTAACCCAATAATAGGGTATACACAGCAATTCATATGCCAGACGCGACGCAAGGCTTTCATCCTTACCCATTCAAACTTCTTATGCAAATTATGTAATGTTCTTTACGACATGAAATGGCGAATGTTACTTAAGTAAATATTTATGGACGTAGCTATACTTGCCTTTACCATAGGTCGAATTGATAAAACCATTATAACGTATTACCTCGTCGTCTTTCAAGTTGGTTTATATTTTTTGCATATGAATGCATATTTTCTAATAGTACATTGTGCATCATGGGAGGTAAGTACGACGCCGTAGGCGGAGGGCTTTTAATGACTCGATTTAGTATTCCGCTTACCGACCGTGACGCATACAATGTTTTTAATCATACATGTCGACAAAAAAAATTACAAAAAATATCATTCTATGACGTATTGACATTTCTAATACTCCCTAGGGAATTTCACTTTTCTATTACTCCCGCTACGCATGCAAGCAATGACGCGCTTAGACAGCAAGTGTGATGAAAATGCTTTTATGGATTGTAATCTGAAATGTTATCTTACTTGACTACTTTTTTTTTGTTCACAATTAACTGCAGTAAAATTCAATGAGATTAGTTTTCACTAGATGGCACTATTAAAATAAGCTCATTTAGAATACTTTCATTCTGTAAAAACAATCAGAAGACTTCAATTTTTACACGGAAATAATAAATGAGTGTTGTAAGTGCATTTGTAATAGGCGTTTCTCGTATACCAGCAGTATTATTTTGTGCATGTATATCTTGTGTGAGAGAGATGTAATGTAAACCAGATAAAGCGGTCGATAGTGAGTTAGTAAACACACGTGGTAGGGGAAGAAGAGCGTGCTAAAGTGTTTTGCATTTTTCTTTTTAGAGCACTCAGTTTCATACTGTGTTAGGTATATTATTATGATCAATTTTGTGATTTATATATTATCGTAAAACGGCTTTTCCTAGGCACGGGGTGTTATATTTGGTGATATTGTATAAAAATATGGATTTAATTATTTGGTTTTCAACCGTTCATAAACTCTTTTTAATATCAGTCAGATGTAGGTACGTATATGCAATTCAATATCATTTTAGTTACCAATTACAAAATGTACGACCCTTAAAAATAAAATAAAGACTGTTCTTGAAAGTATGGTAACAATACTAACAATATATTACCTTGTAAGTAGTTCCGACGTATACATTTTCTTGCCTGGTTCAAGAAGATATTATTATAAATTAGTACTTAAAGCTTACCATTTTCATAATAAAAAAAATATATATTTTAGCCTATACTCGTAATGTCCCACTGCTGCGCACAGGCCTCCTCTCTTATATGAGAGGGATTGGGCTATAGTCCCCACGCTGGCCCTAAGCGGGTTGCGAATTTTACATACATCTTTGAATTTCTTCGCGGATGTATGCATATATGTATACCATTTTCATAATATTCTAATAAAAATAATCACGTGATTTTTTCAATCATTTTGTCGTCGTACTACCTACAAATTTCATTCTTCATCGGCTGGTAGTTTTGCCACCTTGAAACACGAAAATTGTAAAAAAAAAAGTGTAAAACAAACTGTTAGCCAAATTGATAGTTCACTTAAAAAGCGTGGATAGTTCTCGTACATTCCACTCCATTTTGCAAGCCTGCAGGTATCAACCGTGACATCTGGCGCTGCGGCCATCTTGCCAAATCCTAGAGCCACTTGGAGACAGGCCAATTTGGCTTGGCGTCGCATGTTAATAAACGAGCCTGATATGCTGGTTCATTTGCATTGATCTACGTTATGATGTCGCGGTGTCATGGGTATGTTTATTGTCTTGGAGTTACTGATCAAACATAGTGAAGGAAATTTATAGTTGGTACTCGCGACTTCGTCTGGGCAAGAAACAGACGATTTTTGCGATAAAAACTATCCTACAAACAAATAAAACATGGAAGGCGCACGCCATACTAAATTGCCTTTCAAAAACGGTCATGAATTTTAGTTGACAAGTGTCACTCCCTCTTCAATGCATCACGGCAATAAATTTCAATGTCAACCTATAAAAACTTAGAACCACTATTTAAAAATAGTTGCGATTGATCCATCAAAATTTTGATTGGTTGTATTATATAGGTAAACATTTGTCAAAGGAATCAAAATTATTTTCGTTGTCTTATTTTGTGTCCCTAAAAAACGTGACACAGTTGTGAATTTTGTATGAGATGATGTTTTGTTTCCAATTTTTGATGTATGGATTAAAATCTAGCGTGAAAAAGAAATACAAGTGCGCCGGATTTTTTTTTATATACTGAGTCGAAACAGCAACTAGAAGCGTGACAGAGTGGTATGAAACAAGACAACGAAAAGAATTTTACCCAAAGATGTTGCGCTGAAATATGCGCGGTGTTAAGAAAAAATATATCCTTGTCCATCTTGACATAATTGAACAAATGTTTTGGGGGCAATTTCGAGCTGGCGTTAGACGTTCATGTTATATATTATATATGGTCGCAGAAACTATCTTACGTCCTTTCTCGTGTATATCATATCGAACTATCTCCATACCAAGTTTCAACAAAATCAGTCTAGCGGTTTTAACGTGAAGAGGTAACAGACAGACATAATTTTGCCATAATCACAAGATCATGAGATCTTCAGTAGCATTCATATTAATTGCTACCGTAAGTACGATAATCTGTAATTTGCTCTGAATTTTTGGTGCAGAAACTTTATGTTCACAGAACCATGGAGCACAAACACTAAAAATTGTTTGCCAATATCGCGAAAAGTCTGACTGTCTTAAATCGAGATCGAAGCTGTCAATATCCTCTCACAACGTATCAGTATTTTTTGAGAAATTAATTATAGTTACTATTACTATGTCTCACGAAATTTTAAATTCAAACATTCTCTTATTAAGATTTCAATGATAATTTGTATTGCTAAATCATTAATTTTCTTTTTATTTCAAACAAGTTCACACTTCTTTGCCTTTTCCATCAAAACTTTTCCCCATCACCATCCCAAATTATATTGCAATAACCATAATATATACCATAATGAACTCCCTCATCGAATCACGGGATGCATTGATTGCCACCCTCCCCCATGTTAGCAATTGCACCAATCTGTCCAAGATTTCGGACAAAATCCCTAAACCAATATTGAATCTCTTTCAATTTCCCCACAGGAACTTGTTATAATCTTCATAGTAACTAATGGCTTATTTAATATTCATTGGAGTATAAATCATGACGAAAATAGCAAATGTGGCATATGGGGATATTGCGTTGTACATTTTGTTGATAAAATAAATAATATTCGGACATAATCGTCAGTTCGTGTAATGCTAGCGTGTTATTATTTAAACACCTTCCATTTAACGCGATTAGATTTTAAGCAGTATATACTATTGTTTTGGAAAGGTACTTCTTTTATTTGTTTAAAAATAATATGATGTATGGTAATACGTCATTATTATTATACTCAGCTTTATCGTTACTTTTATGTTAGATTATGTTGATTATACGTTGCATTCCAGCACAAATTATTATTATCCAAATAAGAGATTTCTTAAGAGGTAAATAGAGAGTAGAGATGGTTTTATACAAACAAAATGGAACAAAGGACCCATTCAAATATAAATAATATGTTGTTACAAAATAAGATCAATGATTAACTGAATCATCAAGAGGTGATCATTTACTATGCCACCTAATTTTTACACTTCGTCAAGAAAAAACTCTCCATTAAAATAGCTCAAAGAAAATGACACATTATAAATCGGTTAATTAACGTTCTTTAGCTGCTTTTCAAGCTAAAACCACCATCCATAACCTTTATTACGAAGGCAGTAGAGTTCAATAAAAAATGATTGAGGAGTAGGAAGATAAGAGTACTAAGGCGAACTTATGTCCCATTTCCGCGACTTTAAATTGGGATGAGACGTTAAAAGACGTTTTAAGATGTCGTTCGGATTAATTACCCTTGACGAAGATAGTCTGGTGGTATTTTTAAGTCTTATATGGCTTGTTAGTATTAACGGATGTTAGGTAGACGTCTGCTCATCACTTTGCTAGTACATGTTTTATTCTGTCTTCTTTAAAAGGTCATGTTACCTAGACGTTGTGTTCAGTGTTTTTGCACTGTTTTGGCAATTGAAGTATTTATTAGTAAACCAGGATTGTTTGTGAGGTAAAAGTTCACAGAAACACAGTTAAATAAAGTGTATGGTTAACACTAGTTAATAGAAATTTCATAAACGTCATGATTCGTCTGCCATTGTAAAGGTAATGAAGGGGTTTTCAACACGTTCAAAATTTGCCGTATTTTGGTGTTCAATATTCGATCATTAATCGATGACACACAAGTAATCGTTTTTATTTAGAAAGTAAGTGAAATGATCAAAAATTTGACAAATTAAAACTAAATTCCAAAGGTAAAGCCATTTTTTGTAATTACAAAATTAAAGCCAACACAAGATAATAACCTCTGAGACTGACGTTACGTCTATCAGACACCCGTATTTTGCAAATACGCCACTACGATGTTGATTACAAGATTCAATAATTTCACGTCACGTGACCGTGTCAGTGGCAGAGGGATAAGATAGAAACGTCTACGTAACTCCCTAAAGAATTTCACATGAATATAACTCCTACTGTCTTCCTCTACGCCCGTGAGTAAAGTATATAGCTTCAGAGGCAAACATGATGAAAAATATGCTTCATCGTAAAATCAACATGGCCGTCACGTGTCACCGCAACGCAATCACGAACACACTCGCGTCATAATTGGCGACAAATTAATAGAGAGCTCAGTCGCTAACTACTAATCACCACTTCGGCGAATGGCGAAAATTCGAGCGTTCACGCGTAAATTAGCGGGCGATTATCGATAGACGCTTTGACGTTTGCGAATTAGAACATTTTAACAGCGGGTGAATGGGATGTTAGTAATTTGTGTCATACAAATATGGAACCTATACAATCATAATCAGCATAATTTTGTGAGCCTTCGTAGCCTAGTTAGTTGGTGATCCAGGAAGTTGGCCGGCGAGGGAATTATTTGTGTATTTATTTATCACCAGAGATTGGACAAATGTGCGTCATTGTTCGCATTAATATGGACATGACCTCAAAGTTGATTAAATGAATAATTTATTGAAATTTGATTTTGAAGCTTTAAGGTTTTCCTAGTTACCGGCGTTAAATAGGTAAATTTTTGAAAATTATTAAATGATTAATTATTCATTCAAATTTGGAGTCATATCCATATTATTGCGAATGATGACGCAGATTTGTCCGATCTCTGTTTATCACAAATATTTGTTCCTTGGTCATGGCTGTCTATGTATTTAAATATGTATATGTATTTATCTATTACTATATCGTCGTATACTTAATTAAGCTTATCGTGGGACTATGAGAGAGGCTGATGACGTTGTATAAAATTAAATATCTGAAATACGCGATTTATATTTTAAATGGGTTTATAATTTTCACGTGTACTTCTTAATTTTCCGGCTTTGTAGCTCTTTTAATATACTCGTAGTATCTGGGTCAAAAGTGGTCAAAAGTTAACAGCTTTTATAAATCTATGTTACGATTTGATTGCATTGGGCAATAGATCGGGGAACCTAGTTGTACCGTTAATTTGTTTTATCCCATAATTTGTACAGGAGAATTCCTGTACAAATTATGGGATAAAACAAATTAAGTATTAGTTAAGGAATCTTAACTTTAGGTATGTCCACCGAAAAGACGATTAACCTAAATCTGACAATGACCTACCCACAACACAAGTTTTAATTTTTCTTACTTCAACATCATAAAATCGGACAGACTGGGCCCGTTTCTCGAAAGCTTGTAACTTGTAAAACAAGTGGAAGTCTCTTTTTAACACTATTAATTATTATAAAGACTTTCGAGAAATAGGCCCTTGGTCGAAAACAAATGCAATTTGTTTATTTGCACAACAGTCTGTATAAAAAATAGACACATTGAAATGCCAAAAACCCACGCGTATAGCCCACGGACAGTTAAAAACTTGTGTGGCCTGCACAATTCATACTAGACGCACAATTTCATAAACAACCATTAACATCAATAGCAAACGCATACGTCTATCTGCAGCACTTTACAACACAATTCTCGATTCATACAATCTGGATGCACAAATCTAAACGTCTTACTCGAGATGCACATAATACCCACCCGTATTCAGTCTAGGGGTGTTCTGCAAACGAACTTATCTATTCCATACTTTCCATCCCGGTTTCACTTACAAGCTTTTAGATACGTGAGACAGAGTAGGATGTAGTCTTCGAATGAAAATATCAAACTTATCTATTCCCTATTTACTATCCTGGTTTGGTGCACAAGTTTCTAAATATGTGGGAGAGAATAGGATGTAGTCGTCGAATGAAAATAGCCACAGAGATTTACATAGCATTACGCAGTTTATGGACAATCCTTGTTTATGGTGGCATAACACCTACGCTGGCTTGCTAAGCTAAAACGTCGTATAATAGTATCATTGTTTTGTTACATACGTCATTTTTTATTAGAACGAGTCACGATACAAAAGACCGGCCAGGAATTGCAGTAAGGAACTGGATTACTCTTAGATTGTCCAGAGATGATATATTTAGTTTGTCTTTAGAAAATCTCAAGTTATTATACTTGGACGAGATGATTCGCGTTAAAGATTATTAAACTTTAATCGCTTTTTGAATTAATACCATAACAGAAAATTTATTTTGATGAAGAGTCGTGTTCATCATTTTTCACAACTGCAACGGATTTAGGTGGAACATTATCCTAAGTTCAACAAATATGCTTTGAACCATTGGTTGATACTTTTAATAGTAGATACAAGTGCCAAAAAAGAAGTTCGAAATGAGTGGAGATAAATTAAAGCACGACTGAAGGGAGGAGACTGAAACGAGTTACGAATTTCGTCTTCGCACGTGTATTGTACGACGTTTTTCAGTATAATAATATATGGCACTCCGAACATTTCGACCTGACGTAAAATGAACCACTACTCGCACTAGCGCGTAAAAAAGCGCCATGCGTACTGAAAAAATATTTTATTATGAAAACCTCACCACTTACATAAGACTTTTCATTTTACTACGCTGAAGACACGCAATCCCGACTTGCAAGTTTTTTCTGTTTTCATTTTATTATTAATAATATTATGTCCTATATTTCTATGCAAGAATGAGCGTTCTCTTCTATTTTATTTCCTTCCGTTAACTTTAGCAGTAATTCAACCATCAAAATCTTCCATAGATCATAGAAACATAAGCATAATACGTAAACAAAGGTAATAAACTTTAAAGACTTTAAACCAGGGTACGACCAGCCTAGCAAATTCGAGACACAATTCTGAACCATGATACTTCAGAATAAGGTTCAGCTGCACTTTATTACATGAAGAGTGCATAAATGTTTACAGCCTCCTCGGATGCAATGTGCCCATTTTAAAGTTTGGAAACTAAAGGCATGTGAAAAGTACGCGCCTTCCTTGCTACCAGATGCCGTAAGTTTCTGCACAAACTTTACTGGATAGTGGCAGATTCACATTGAATTGAAAATTGAAGACCTATCGCGTATATCGATTATCGTAAATTTTGAGCATCTGCTTCGGTCACTCTACTTACGCCTTGATTTGAATGACAGAGAGAGATTTGAATGACAGAGAGAGATTATCGAAATTGATGTTCGAGGTAGACCTTCTGTTAGCGCGTTAAGGATGATTTTGGTTTACCGGGATTTTTAAACTCAAACAACGTGTTCTCTTTACGAATCTTTATTCTATACTAACAAACACCTTCGAATGTGGACTGTATATCTATATACATAACTACTTAACTAGGTATGCACTCGCACGTATAGCGTAAGTACCGAAATACCTAAACTAAATTGGACATCCCGCCCGCCAAGAACATAGTTCTTAAATTACATGGTAAAATCTACACAATAGTACTCGTAAAACAAGCATTTATCTAAGCCTAATAATACTTAAAATTAGAAAACATTTAAGTTATGCAATAATCACTTAGTTATTACACAAAGCTTACTAACGGGACGCTTGAAAGTTCCTGATTTACATTGAACAGTGACAACTCTAGTTATATTATCAGGTCCCGTATGTTTTTGTATGATCTTACCTAAAATCCATTTAGCAGGAGGTACATTGTCCTCTTTCAAAATAACAATATCATTGATTTCAGGTTCAGTAGTACAATTAGAATTCCATTTATATCTCTGGTTAAGGGTAACTAAATATTCTTTGTACCACCTTTTCCAAAAATCTGATACAATCTTCTGCGTTAAGCGCCATCTGTCTAAACCAATGACATTACAATCGGGATTATACTCATCGGCTATATTTAACAATGGTTCACCTACCAGAAAGTGACCTGGTGTCAAGGGGAGGGGGTCGTTTGGATCATCGCTTAGTAACGATAAAGGACGCGAATTCAAACACGCTTCCACTTGCGCCAGGACTGTCGCCATCTCTTCATAGGTAAGTGTACTGTTCCCTATTACCTTTTTTAGATGTCCCTTGGTGCTGCGAACTCCAGCTTCCCATAGACCGCCGAAATTCGGAGCGTGCGGAGGGATGAAGTGCCAAGTCGTGTGCTCTAACGTAAGTAAGGTTGCTATATCATCAGGTAACGATGATTTGGTACGGTTAAACATATCTCTCATCTCTCTGTCAGCCCCAATAAAATTGGTGCCATTGTCACTGAACAAGTCTTGACAGTGACCTCTCCTAGCAGTAAAACGCCGAAAAGCTGCGATAAACCCCTTGGCAGTCAAATCTGTAACTGCTTCGAGATGTATCGCACGGGTAACCATGCACACAAAAAGACATATGTAGCCCTTGAATGACTTGGCTCCTCTTCCTGGTGAAAATCTTATATTAACAGGACCACAGTAATCGACCCCTGTAGATTTAAAGGGCTTACTGGGTTTGAGTCTCGCTTCAGGCAGAAGTCCCATGAGCGGAATAGACTTCTTGTTCGAATATCTCAAACACTTGACACATTCTCTGTAAATCTTCTTGATACGATCCTTTGCTTGCAATATCCAATATTTTGATCTTAAGAAGTTTAGCATTAATTGAGGACCGCCATGCAAGGTACGATGATGAGCATCAATAATTAGAAGCGTAGTAAAATGATTTTTACTAGGCATAATCACTGGATGTCTAGTATCGTAACTTGCGTCCGATTGTGTTATTCGTCCACTCACTCTTAGTGTCCCATTTTTGTCCAAAAAAGGACAAAGAGTTCGAAGACTACTCCTTTTAAGTACCTCTCTTTTGCTCTTTAACTGTTTTATCTCTTGAGAAAATTCTTGCTCTTGAACTTGATTAATACACGAAAGCAAAGTATTATCAATTTCCTCTGTAGTTATAAAATTTGGTAAATTAACTCTTTCTATTTTAGGCAATTTTAGATTTAATATTCTTCTACAGTATGAAATGACTTTTAACAATCTCGATAAAGACGAAAACCTTGACCAAATCGTGGGTTCTTCCTCAATATTGGATAAAACAGTGAAAGACGCAATTCTTTCCTCCTCTTGTGTATCCTCTACTATAGTGGTGGTTTTCTCAAAGTCAGGTTGTGCTAGCCACTGTGGGCCTCTCCACCATAATGGATGATCTATGAAGTCATTTGCACGCAAACCACGTGACGCACAATCTGCTGCATTAAACTCAGTTGCTACATGACTCCACTGCTCATAGTCCAGGATGTTTAATATCGTGGACACTCGATTGCTTACAAAGGTAGTCCAACGGGCTGAACCACCTTTAAGCCAAGCAAGAACTATTGTACTGTCTGTCCAGCCATGAAGATTCTCTTTAGGTACCTCCATTACCTGAGCGACTTCAAATATAAGTTTGGCTGCTAAGGCTGCGGCACATAGTTCAAGTCTGGGAATTGAAATTTCTCTCTCTGAGGGAGCCACCTTTGTTTTGGCTGTTACCAAGTGTACATGTACATTGTTCAATTCGTCTATAACTCGAACATAAACTGCTGCTGCAAAGGCTAATCTCGAAGCATCTGAAAATACGTGTAGTTCGATCTTAGAGCTCGGTATAGCATTCAACCATCTTGGTATTTTCACTTGCTTCAGTTCGACCAAGTCCTCTCTGAATGAAAGCCACTCTCCTAAAAGCTCATCTGTCAACGGACTATCCCATTCTAGACCCGACCTCCACAGCTTTTGGATGAACATTTTAGCAACCACTACAATAGGACCAATCCATCCCAGGGGATCGTATAGCCTTGCAACATCAGACAGCACTTTCCTTTTAGTGATTGGTTCTTTAACTTCAGATAAATTTAGGGTATATTCAAAGTTATCAGTATCTCTGTTCCAAATCACTCCAAGAACCTTAATTGTCTTATTCAGTTTTATATGCACTGTCTGGTTATCCAACTCTTGACTTCCTGCAATCTTCATAAGTAATGTTTTAGAATTTGAGTTCCATTTTTGTAGTTCGAATCCACCAGATCTCATCAAACCGTTCATCTCGTCAAATATTTTTAATGCCTCAGTTTCAGTTTCAGCTCCAGTTATAAGGTCATCCATATAAAAGTCTTGTCTTGTTATTCTTGAAGCTAATGGATACTTATCCTCTTCTAACTCTGCAAGCCTCTGTAATGACTTAACGGCCAAGTAAGGCGCGCAAGCTGTCCCAAATGTTAGTCTCAATAGCTTGTAGTGTTGTATGGGCTCTGACCTATCTGATGTGAACCGCCAAACGATTCTCTGAAAATCGGTGTCTTCCTCAGCTACGCGAACCATCCTGTACATTTTGATTATATCTGCAATAAGGCAGATCTTGTGACTCCTAACTCTCATTAAAATATGTCTCAGGTCTTGTTGCAGTTTTGGTCCGACGAGGAGGTCATCATTTAGAGAGACGTTGTTGTCTCCCTTACTCGACGCGTCATATACAATTCTTACCTTAGTTGTCTCCTTGTCTTCTCTAATTACAGCGGGATGCGCTAAATACACTGCTCTTGGATTCTCTATCTCTTGCTCGCTTAAGGCTCTCATATGATTTAGACTCAGGTATTCTCTCATGACCTTGTTGTACTCTTCTCGAAGGATTGGTTCTCTCATTAATTTTCTCTCTAAAATCTCTAATCTCTTGATAGCTATTTCCTTAGAATTGCCATATTGACACTTAGGATCCTCAGTTTTGAATGGTAGTCTTACTACTAGTCTCCCTTCGTCATCTCTCGTAGTCGTTAAGTTAAAAAACTCTTCACACTGTTTCTCGCTCTTAGTCATTTCTCTCTGAATCATATTAGGCTCGTTCTCCATCTCCCAAAATCTTTTCAACATCTCATCTTCCTCGACATAAACATGCATACTAGTAAACTTAGTACTCACGTCAGAATCAGATCCTTTCACTGTTGGTCCAGACCAAATCCAACCAAAATAGTATTTTGAGCCACCAGGCTGTCCTCTGATTGCTTGATCAGGCCCTCGAGTATTATTTTTCCATATACGTCAGCACCTAGAAGAATGTCAATCTTACCTGGTATGGTATACGACGGATCTGCTAGCGGTAAGTCGCCAATGTCTGACCACTCAGGCGCGCTAAGCTTCTTAAGTGGAAGATAAGTTGTTACAGAATGCAAAACATAGGCACATACATCAATAAAACTCGCTGGGTTATGGCGTGATTCCACGCGAAGCGAAACTGTGTATTTGAACGTAGTACGACCATCCCCCAAACCTGACACAAAACCACTGACCGGTTTACGTGTAAGACCTAGTAATTGTACAGTTGACTCAGTAATAAAAGAAGCCATGCTTCCTTGATCAATTAAAGCTCTAATAGTTTGTTTACAACCAGAAGAATTAAATACCTTAACTCTAGCCGTCGCGAGTAGCACATTATTAGGTTGAAGGGCACCTCTCGAAAACGCCGCTGTAATATGTGTGTCACCTCGTGCTGTGCTCGGTGTCTCGTGTAGGGGTACACTCGGTGACGCTGGTGGCGCAGCAACCTCGCTCGCCGGCCCCGCCTGCTGGTTGGTCTCCTTAAGCTCTCGTTCGAAATGAAGCAAAGTGTGGTGTCTTTTACCGCATTTACGACAACTCGATGACTGTCGACACTTTATCGCTGAATGTGTGGGCATCAGACAGTTAAAACACAATCTGCTGTTCTGCACAAAATCTTGACGTTCTCTGGGCGTCATAGAACCAAATTGTTTGCAGTGATAAATTTGATGGGTCTCATGACATTTAGCACACTCGACGTCACTCATCTTCACTTTATTCTCGATAGCCATGTGAAATGTTTTAGCTTTAACCACAGGCTTAGCTGACTGTACCGGGCGGGACGTGTTGGTGTCAATCATCTCTAATGACCTGAATCTGTACTCCAAAAACTCGCGTAATTGCTCCCAGGTAGGTAAGTCATCGCCCAGCATGTTTAAGTGCTGTTCCCACTGCTTAATTGATTCAGTGTCTAATTTAGACACAACCAAAAACACGATAATAGCATCCCAAGAACTCGTACTAATGCCCATATTCTGCAACGACTTCAAACATGTTGACGTGGTGTCCAATAAATGTCTCACAGCGGTAGTAGACTCCCCGTATATTTTCTTGATCGAAAATAAATTCTTCATAACCGCATTACAGTTATATCTCTTATTATCATAACGTCGAACTAATTGTTTCCAAGCGTCCTCATAATTTGCATCGGTAGTCGAAAAATTACTTAATAAACTCAGTGCTTCTCCTGACAAACTGCTCTTTAAATAATGCATTTTTTGAACCGCCGTTATATTTTTGTTGGTATGAATTAGCGAAGAAAACATATCATAAAACGTTTGCCATTCTTCATATTTACCACTATAAGTAGGTAAAACGATACGAGGTAGTTTTACATCACAACAGGTAGCATTTTCGCCAGTCACGGCCATGTCACGAATAGGCGATTGTGCACTTGACTGTACAAATGATTTTAAAGCTTCACGTAACATCGTCTTGTATTGAACGTAAAGCTCTTCAAACTCCTCGTACTTTCTCTGAGTAAAATATATTTCTTTCCTATCTTTCGACGCGTTGGAAATAATCGCCCTGTGTCCATTTTGAAATTCCTTAAATTGCTGCTCAAGTACTTCAAGCCTAGTTTCTAAATACGGCTGTTTAATTCTCTCTTTCGGCGATTTTTTGTAATTCTTCTCCGAACTCTTCAAATTGCAGATTAACTCCTCTTGGTAACTAATTAGCTCTTCTAATGTAGGCATGATGACTCACTCGATACTCCGTATAGAATAGTTCGTGTAGGTAACTAGGTACTTTAACTAATGCACAAGTAAAATGTCTCAAAACTCGGTTTATAGTTCTCAGTTCGTAACTACAACTCACTCACAGTATTAAGCGCAATATAAGCTAGCGAAAACGTCTCCAAAATCACTTATAGGCACAATAGTTTTTGAATGCTCGCACTCGAAAATTATAACGCATAATTGTAATTGCACTTAAAACTTGCAGTTAACGCTCGCCCGGCTCATCCTTATCTCTTATAACCGGTAGCCGCTATTGTTCTCGGGCTCCGGCCGCTCGACCACAGGTACGAAGTAGTCCGGTTCGTTATGGACCATATGTTAGCGCGTTAAGGATGATTTTGGTTTACCGGGATTTTTAAACTCAAACAACGTGTTCTCTTTACGAATCTTTATTCTATACTAACAAACACCTTCGAATGTGGACTGTATATCTATATACATAACTACTTAACTAGGTATGCACTCGCACGTATAGCGTAAGTACCGAAATACCTAAACTAAATTGGACACCTTCCGCCTTAAACTTAGAATGTTTAATGGTTATCTTTATTCTTGTTGCCTTGGTCACTCTTTAGGTAAAACTTTATTAATGGAAAGAGATAGTTTGAAATCGCAACAAGGTTTACGAGGATTGTGCCGTAGGGTTTATTGTTTACGATAAAACATAATTTTGCAATTATCTTTTGTGTCCAAGTTTAATGTCTACATGTCAAATTATGTAGTCTAGTTTATCGTTGTACTTAACATTAAGTGACATGTTTTAATTCATGTTCATGACTTTCTGAAAACGGATGCAGTACAGTACAGTACTGATGGTAAGACCTCGTGCAGGGTGCGCTCGGATAGCTACCACCGTCTTACTCGTTAACCTGCCGCTAAATTGTTAGTATTGTGTTCCGGTTTGGGGGTAAGATAGCCGGTGTAATTACTGGCATAGAAGCAATCCATCTAAAGGTCTCTGCCCACTAGACCGTAGCATACCATGACCGTAGCATGAACGTATCAGACAAAAAAATATTCTTTGTATGGAAAATATCTAAATATATAGTATGAGACTATGCCCACTAGGACGTTCCGTCGCCGACCAACACCGTCGCGTGCCATGCACGGACCGGCGAGAATTGTCGGCGAGAATATTTTGCCGGCCCCGACACGCTACGTGCATGGCACGCAACGTTGCCGGTACGGTGTGCGCAGGCGGCGAAACGGTGAGCATACGGGTTCTATTTACATTTTTGTATTGTATTTACAATTTTTATCCAAAACTCTCCAAATTTTTCACTTTTGATAATGAGTAATAATTTTCTTATGGCAAGACAACGGAAACGATATAATCAGCATCGCTATTTTCTGAAAAAAAAACTTACTTAATTGATTGTAAACCCGCAAACCGAAGATTTTCATCGAGTTTTCTATGTCTTCTCAGAAAAATAGGTGTAGTAATAAACTCCTAAGAAAATACTAGCACAGCGATAGTAGTCTAAAGGGCACGAAAACAATTTGCAACTGATAAAACTGTGACAATGGAACGATAACGACGGATATGAATCGCTCATACTACGGGGATGATACGTAATTGCGACGCGGATGATTCGTGGTTGCGACGCGGATGCAACGGTCACTAAACGGGCTTAGCACGGACATGAAACGATGTACACACGTTATAGTGGGCATAGTAGTCCGTGTCGTCTCACATTCCGTGTCTGATACGTTCATGCTACGGTCATGGTATGCTACGGTCTAGTGGGCAGAGACCTGAAGTCCTCAGGTTAGGCAGCGCATTGGCGATTTTTTAGTCACTACGTCCATGGGCCTCAGTTCCCGCTTTCCATCAAAATCTGAGAGCTCAGTTGTCTACCTTCGTCACATCTTCTCTTTAGGTACCAAATCACAAAACACGTACATGGTTTAACTCTTTACAATGCCGTGTAAAAATTATTCGTAGGCCTCACTAAAGGTCTCTGCCCACTAGACCGTAGCATACCATGACCGTAGCATGAACGTATCAGACACGGAATGTGAGACGACACGGACTACTATGCCCACTATAACGTGTGTACATCGTTACATGTCCGTGCTAAGCCCGTTTAGTGTCCGTTGCATCCGCGTCGCAACCACGTATCATCCGCGTCGCAATTACGTATCATCCCCGTAGTATGAGCGATTCATATCCGTCGTTATCGTTCCATTGTCACAGTTTTATCAGTTTCAAATTGTTTTCGCGCCCTTTAGACTACTATCGCTGTGCTAGTATTTTCCTAGGAGTTTATTTCTACACCTATTTTTCTGAGCAGATATCGTAAACTGCGATCGAAATCCATTGAAGTACCTACTAGAGTTATGCTACTTATAAATTTATATGGCGGAATGTGTTTATAAATTTATCATTAATATTATTATAGTATTAAATTACACTTATCATTGTCTAGGTAACCTAGACACTGATAAGTGTAATCTATGATATTAAACTAAAACTTCTTGGAATTGGTAAATATATTGTCTATATTATGAGAGTACATATGTTCTTGTCATGATTGTCAATGTGACTCCGTCAAGTAAGTACTGGTTTTGTTTGATTATTTTACATCTTCTAATAGTTTTGGAACAATAATTAATTTTAAAAAACAATGAAGCAGCTCCTAAAGAGCACAGGTTTTTCGAAAAAAAAGATATCGATTTTGTGTACATATTGTAATAAAATTTGTCAGCCTCCGTAGCCTAATTTTTAGTGATTCTGCCTACGAAGCTGGAGGTTCCGGGTTCGAATCCTGGCGAGGGCATTATTTGTGTATTTATTTATCACAAATATTTGTTCCTTGGTCATGGCTGTCTATGTATTTAAGTATCTATATGTATATATCTATTATATATATCGTCGCTTGGTACCTACATCACAAGCCTTAATTGAGCTTACCGTGGGACTGGGTCGATTAATGTAATATGTCCCAAGATATTTATATTTTAATTTATTTATATTTAAAAAATCTAAAACCAATAAAATTTATTATAGAAAGCCACATCAAAAGCATGGTTCTAACCATGTAAAAAAAGAAACAAATTGTGCAATCTATCTGGATAAATTCGTTAAGTTATATGACTGTTTCAAAATTGATATTTCTTTTATTTTGTTTGTAAGAAATGAAGTAATATTTTTCAATCTCGATGAAAATCTTCGGTTTGCAGGTTTACAATCAATTAAGTTTTTTTTTTCAGAAAATAGCGATATTGATTATATTGTTTCCGTTGTCTCGCCGTAAGAAAATTATTACTCACTATGAAAAGTGAAAAATTTGGAGAGTTTTGGATAAAAATTGTAAATACAATACAAAAATGTAAATAGAACCCGTATGCTCACCGTTTCGCCGCCTGCGCACACCGTACCGGCAACGTTGCGTGCCATGCACGTAGCGTGTCGGGGCCGGCAAAATATTCTCGCCGACAAATCTTGCCGGTCCGTGCATGGCACGCGACGGTGTTGGCCGGCGACGGAACGTCCTAGTGGGCATAGTCTCATACTTTTCCATACAAAGAATATTTTTTTGTCTGATACGTTCATGCTACGGTTATGGTATGCTACGGTCTAGTGGGCAGAGACCTTAAAAACGTTTCGGCAATGGTGAATGAAATCTGTCACCTTACTAACAATAGAGAAAAAGAATCATATTTTTTCAACCTCCGTGGCCAAGTTGGTAGTGACCCTGCCTACGAAGCCGGAGGTTCCGGGTTCGAATACCGGCACCTGGAAATGTGGTGGGTCTTGCTCAGGATCATTGATTCTACAGCCTACCAATTTTAATCAATATCAAAAGACGTGATCCAATATCGAAGACGACATGCTCAAAAACTCTTTAGTATAGGGTGAACAGTGTAACACTTAACAGAACAATACGTCCATAGGCATTTGCGATTAAAGACGGTTAATTGAAAGTAAGCAGGAAACAAAGTTGCCGTGTAGTGACGGCAGTAAAAATACATTTGTCACCACTCGAAATCCACCTGCGGGTGTCGTAACAGTCGACTAAAGGATTGAAGTGTCACTGACCATTCTACAAGATTGATGATGGGCAGCAGCGTCATCGTAGTGGACACATTACTGCGATCGTCAATCCGCTTGCCCAGCGTGGCGATTATGGGCATTTACCTCCTAATGCGTCTATACGCATAGTTCATAGGAGAGGCCTACGTCTAGCAGTGGACTAACATAGGCTGATGATGATGAGGAAACAAAGATAATAAAAAAAAATGTTAGATATAACCCTAAACTCAATATCGTTAGCAGCCAATACGAACTCTGTAGACTATGAACGTTGGCAAACTAAGCAACGTATCGGCTTGGCACTGGACCAAACAGGAGTAATAAAGACAACCCTGTGTCCAGTTAGTGGCTTCTGGTCGGTTATGAAAAACATTTCGATTTAGATTGTTAAGTACTAATTCCCTAGTCGTACCTAGTTTTAGGGTTAAGATTAGTGTACCCATTTTTACCGTTAAGTAGGCTGACAGATCAAAAATGACACATACGTCAGTCTTACTTGTTGAAAATAGAATAAGTAGTGTTGTAATAGAATTACAATTTCAAGTTCCACGTGTGGTAATTTATCGATAAGGGTTAAAGTACAAAGTTAATTTTAATTATTATATTATGTCAAAAATATTTTTCTTGTTTTCCCTAGGTGATTAGAATAATGTAAACACGTGGCATGCAAACACGTGGTGTTACCAATTAACATAATATTTTTAATTCATCATCATCAGCCTATGTTAGTCCACTGCTGGACGTAGGCCTCTCTTATTAACTATGCGTATAAACGCATTAGGAGATAAATGCCCATAATCGCATATTTATATTTATAAATATTTTTCCCTTTTTAATAATTGTCAAAACTCTTTCGACGGATGCAGTTTCACATCTCAAATTTTGTGATTTAATTTTTTAAATAGAGAACAATGCATGTTTTTCTACTGTTAAAATTCTAATTTGTTTTATTTTGCACCTACTGTTCTTTGGTTTGATACGTGTTTTTGACATTAAATTTTATTCTACGAAACTAAATCTGCCACGCGAGGAATAAAAAATATTTTTTGCTAGACATCCATTTATTTTCGATGATAGATAAGTGTGTAATATCTTATGTAATATAATATAATTTTTTTGGGCTAATTGAGTTTCAACATGTATTTAGGAAAGACAAAGTTTAAAGAGAGTTTTTCAATTGAAAAGGCATATCAAGATCGCACCACTTTTCTATCAAATTGTGGTTTGCAGGTGTGATCGACAGTATCCAATTATTTTAGAAGACGATGTAATATTTTCAAAGGCGCTCAGAATATGAAAAATCCCAAGCGGAAGCGTATCGCGTCAGCTCCCTACATGTTAAATTCAATAAAACTCCAGCTTTGTAGCTCGTAGAGTGGATTTATAACAGCATGTAATCCCCGCGGAGTAGCTACGTAGCATGAAGCACCCTTACTACAAGCCTTAGGTCAATTCGCTACAGTTGTCATCACCACCATTTCATCCATAAGACGTCCACTGCCTGAACATAGTATTACGTTACGTATTACGATCTCCACAATCTCCACATACCCCGGTTTTGAAGCAACCTGTCCAATCCAGCGTCTTCCGGTGGTCTTCATAAGTACGTCTGTTCATCTTACAATGTGTTTGCTAAAGGAGCATTCCATGAAAACATCTACTTTTTGTCGCTTACGACTCACTATGGTAGACTTATAAAATATGCTAGCTGCTAAGAAACACTGCCAATTTAAAAGCCTACATATATTATGTTATTATTATACCGTAACTCAGTTAAATTTTAAAAAAGTATTGAAAAGACAGTGTCGCTTACGACACGTTTTCATGGATTGCTCCTAAACCGTGTTCTCCACTCAAGCACTTTACACTCCCATCGGTCATCTGCTCTGCGTACAATGTGGCCTGCCCATTGCCCATTGCCACTTCAGCTTAGTTACAGTACCGCGATCAAAAAAGTTTAGATTTATAACACGATTTTGATACAAAAGCGTCGATTTAGCGCCTGTTTTTGAGTTTACGGAACATTGTCATTGCTTATCAAATTAACCCTTCGTATGTGTTTAATAAGAATCTGTATTGAACTCAACCATTGAACTCAAATCCGTTCATAATTTAAATTAAAAATCCTTAGTACTGGTCCTTAGCAACCACGGACGACAGGTTAAGGGAAAGATACGTTTTTATTAGGAAGTAAAGGAGCAATATTATGATTGTGTTTTTTTTGTCTTGATTCTTAGTACAAATAAAAGTTATATAAATATAATAATGTGGATATAGATGTAGTGAATATTATTTTCCCTCCGTATTTTCACGAAACATGCAATGGATACTGAGTTCAGTATAGACAACCACTGTATACGATATCTGTAAGTTGGTGCAAAACCGGCGCGTGTTTTTAAGTATCTGAATGAAACGAAACATATGGTAATGGAAAAAGTACTGGAATACTCGTTAAACTGTGATCGAGTGTTGTAGAAACAGTCTATGTCTGTAAATTACTCTATTTCAGAATTAAATACAGAGTTTAACCAATCTTAAACCACTCGCTCCTTAGAGTTTGCAATTCGGATCCAAATTTTACAGTTAAGGCCATATTCTTTGACCTCCCAACGCTAGTTTTAAGCGTCATCCAACCTCCGCTAATACCCGTGACAGTCGCCGTCAATGATGATGTGATACTGTAATACTCATAGTGAAAATATTTACAGTACTACAACTATGTGACTAGTGTGAATCGAAACGACATAGTGTAACATAATAATAATATAAGTGATTAATTTATAATCTGGCAAGCTCTAGCAAGCCATGTGTAAAGTAGACGGTAAATTTAGAAAATACACGGATGCGAGACTATCCCATCAATATTTAATACGAAACTCGTTAGAGATCCGCAGTCCTATAATGCGTATCAGGCGTACAATTTCATAAAAAATGATGCATACATGCTGATTTTCAAAATTTTTGAAATGAGGACTGTCCACAAAAAAAGTATATAATTATACACGACGATCAGGGGTCGAACTAATCATGCAAATGACGCAAAAATAACGTACCTAATTTTGAATATAGGATAATGCTTTTATTTAAGCTTCCGTGCTGCATATTTCACAAAGTAATATAATAATCGCGAGTAAATCCATTACATTTATACAGGATGAAAGATGTATTGATTGTATTTTGTAGTTGCACCCAGGGTATACTAATATACTTGCTGCTATCATAAAATTTGTGAGGCCTATATTAAAGGGTGTATCATTAATTATATTTTACTTAGCCATATTTCTTTATATTACATTTTTATATAAAAACATACATGTGTCTAATTACTGCTTTAATAAGGTACACATTTCATCCTAGAAACTCGACGTAAAGCATAAAAAATATTTCGGACAAGTAAAGAAAATGTATTACAAGAAAATTTACGTTTTGCGAAAAAGACGACATAACACACAAAAAAATCGTACTTTGAAAGACATGCTTTCATGTGCTTCGTAATGTCAAACATTTAGATATTGCCATAGCATTTATATTGCCCAAAAAAATGACCTGAATTTGTGAAAGGATACTTTAATGAGATTATGGTATGTCGTGTATTTGACTTTGACATCTAATATAACTGTCATGGAGCATTTATATCCACCTGTTTTAACTATGGATCAAGCCCATGGTGTTTCATTAAGGCTTTTATGTATGGCTGATTTTTATAGCTTCGCTGTTCTCGCACGCATAAGAAAGTGAATGGCATCTAAAACGTTGTGTAAAAATCCGATTTTATGTAAAACATAAAATCCACCACATTTTATTTGTGTATGCCTGATTGGGGAATCATGAAGACTCCGTTTAGATAATATACTCGGGCAGCATCTTGACCTATTGCTTCTTAAAATAGTACCATGGAGTCGCTGAAATAGTCTTACATTCAGCTGTATAGGTTTGTCCGAAAAACGTTTGATAGGCAATATTTATAGCACGATAAAGCCTTGGAAAGTAGCCATACATTACATACACACCATACACTCAGAACATAGAAACGCAAAATAATACATATTTCAATAGTTACACCAGGTCAAACTTGTATTTATAATAAACGATACAGTCTTTAATACTATTTGCGTTTTCTTTGGCTCTATATTTCTGATATATTGTGTTATCTCCAAAATGCATTTGAATGTTGGTCCTATATTTAGTATGTTTTGATCACAGCACGTACATGTTTTTGTCACGTATCTCCAAAGGGTAAATAATAACAATATTCTCGTAAATTCGACATTCAATTGTGTATTTTAAAACATTAGTAAAATAACGACATTATGTACTCAACTTACTTATTTCAAATGACACTTTCGTTTAATTAAAGAGGTTGATAAATAATAAGTGGCAATTTTAGTAAAAATATTTTTTGAAAACATTCTATAGGTGATTTAACGTCATCCACATTATTAGTACGATCACTGTACATGGTCAAGTTTATCTTTGTTATACAGGGTTACTTTTTCACCGTTACAATAAATATGTACCATATCATTGGTATAGATAATAGATCACATTTATCAAATAAAATTTTCAATTTTTTTTTTTTTTATTAATTTACCCTTTATGCAAATGTAACCTAATGGGCGCCATTCCCTGTAGCAACTTTAGTCATTCGTATATTTTTCCATTATTTTTTTTTATGAAAAGCTTATTTTTCAGTACAGATGGTGCATTTTCGCTAGTGCCACAAGTGGTTCATTTTACGTCAGGTCGAAATCTTCGGAGGGCCATATGTACTGAAAAACGTACGATACACGTGCGGAAACGAAATTCGTAACTCGTGTCGATTTAAAGCACTCCCTTCGGTCGTGCTTTAATTTATATCCACTCCTTTAAAACTTTTTTTTTTGCACTTGAATCGAAATTTACTATTCTCGGTATGTTTTGTAACAATTCGCATTATTTTCCATTATTATTATTATCTCTTTATTTAACTTTTCTCTAGTTTAGAGTTTTTCTAAAATTAATACAAAATTAAAATACAATACAACATACAAAAAACAATACAAAATATAAACACTTTATAAAAAACCTAAACTAGGGTGCCGCCGGCAACGGGGCGGGCCCAAGCTGCCGGTGGTTAAGGTCGCAGAGAGAGGAACCGACGGACTATCCGCGCCGTGTCCAGGACTACCGCCTTCTGTATCCGACCCTTGATCCAGCCATCTAGCGAGAGACTCTTAAGGTGTTGGTCGAGACTCTTCGCTATTAAACCGTTCGCTGTAACGACTATCGGGACTATGATCGTCGAGTCAACATCCCACATGGCGGTTATCTCGTGGGCCAAGTCTAGGTACTTACTGGACTTGTCCTTTTCAGCCTTCACGAGATTCTCATCATGGGCGCTGCGATCGATCTACCAGCACGATATCAGGCTTATTGGCTACAATAGTCCTGTCCGTGATGATAGGTCGATCCCAATAGAGCGTGGCACGACCATTTTCGAGAACTGGTGCACTTGTGTACTTATAGTATGGCACTTCGACGTCCACAGGGCCGTATTGAAGAGCAAGCTGCTGGTGTATACCTAATACTGGCTACGACGTTATGTCTGTGCAAGTACTCGGTGTTAGCAATCTGAGAACAACCGGAAATAATATGCCTGAGTGACTCACCGGGACGGCGGCATGCCCGACAAATGTCGACCGTACCGTCCTTCAGGATATATTTCCGGTAGTTATTCCTCATGATAACCTCGTCAGCAATTGCACAGGCAAAACCCTCGGTTTCTCCGAAGAGGTCCCCGAATCGTAGCCAGTTCACCGACGCGAGCAGATCTACGTCAGGTCCCGTGAGGGACTTGTAGAACCGCCCGTGTAGCTCCTTGCTCTTCCATACCGCCTTGCGGTCCTCGGTGCTTAGTACCACAGGTCTGCGCCAGTTCTCTTTTGCCAAGGAGAGCGGCGTGAAGTTCCGGTCTACTGCCACCACATCACGATGCATCCCGCACTCATTGTTAAGAAAATAGTTTCTAAGATTGTACACCTCGTAGTTGTGGAGGTTTTTTGCATTTAAGAAGCCGCGGCCCCCACACCTCCGCGGGATGTACAATCTCATAACTGATGAGCGCGGGTGTAGCATTCGATGTGTGGTAAGCAGTGTACGGACCCTTCGATCCAGGGCGTCCAGCTCGGTCTGAGTCCACCTTAGTATGCCAAAGGAGTATGTGAGTATGGGCATTACCCAGGCGTTGAAGGCGCGCACTTTGTTGCCTCCTGACAAAAGACTGTTAAGTACTTTTGTGAGCCGGCTGAAAAAGCGCTCCTTCACCGCCTGTCTAATTCCAACATCTTCAATACCCAAAGACTGTGACATACCAAGGTAAAGCTAAAGCTTGTTCACGAAATAAAGTAGCCATCCTAAAATCAGTCTCTACTGTTACACAACAGTCCCATGTAGTTCTAACAGCCATGGAACTGTAAATTGATTCTTCTGTTTTATGTTTAACAATACAATATCCAAAAGCATTCGCTGAAAAGTCGTCAAAATCAAAATAACTTTAGATAATGCTTAATGCAAAAGTTCAGGCCCAAAAAAGTGCGAACTCCGAGACGATTTCAACAATGTTAGTCTTGAAATAATTAATAAAAATTGTAGACACGGGATCCACAGTTTATTATAGTATCGCTATTGTAATTTAGTTAAGACCCATTGGGAAACTAAATGACCCAAAATGGTAAAATAAGTAAGAAACACTACTTAAATCCAGAAGTTTAAATAAAAGTCCATAATTATGGAGAAATTGATATAAATATCAACCACAGCATCCGAGAAGATAGGTAAAGAGCCCTTCTTTGTAATAACACCCATACTAAGGTTTTTTTTTTTTTTTATACCACGTCGGTGGCAAACAAGCATACGGCCCGCCTGATGGAAAGCAGTCACCGTAGCCTATGGGCGCTTGCAACCCCAGGGGTGTCACATGCGCGTTGCCGACCCAATAAGGTATGGTCGCGTACAAAAAAAAAAGAATTATACAGCAATGGCTACTTTATTTCGTGAACAAGCCTTATTTATAGGTTTCTGCTTCCGAGATAGATCTGAACGACATGGTCTCAGAAAGCTGTAAATTTGTTGAATTTACTACTTTCCCCCGCTGCACATGCATAACCGCACACTTATCGACACCAAACTCCATATTGATGGCACTACTGAAAACTTCTGTGGTTCGCAGTAGCTCCAACAAGTCTTGGCTATTTGGTGCAAATAATTTGAGATAATCCATGTACAGAAGGTGAGAAATGACTTCAGCCTCTCTCCGAAGCCGACAACCTAGTCCTGAATCCTTCAGCAGGGTGCTGAGGGGATTCAGAGCTAGGCAGACCCATAAGGGACTCAGTCACCCTGGAATATGCCTCGCTCGATCATCATCTTATTATTATTATTAGGAGCCTGTATTGTCCCACTGCTGAGCAAAGGCCTCCCCCCATTTTTTCCACTTTTCACGGTTTTTTGCAGTTTCTGACCATCCCTATAGAAACGAGTCAAGCTCATCTCGGCATCGCCGACGGGGTCTTCCAGCTTTCCGTCTCGAGATGTTGGGCTGCCACTCTGTGGTAATCTTGGCCCACAGGTCACTTGGCATACGGGAGACGTGTCCAGCCCAGTCCCACTTTAACGTCGCCGCCTTCCGAGATACATCAGCAATTTTAGTTCTGGGTCGCAGGATTATTTTCCATAATCTTTTTTAATTGATAGTATATTATTAGTAGTATTTTATTGATATTCATGTCTGCCTGCGACCACGGGTGTAACGTCATGCCCGAAACGTCAGGATATAGGATCCGTTTATATTTAAAATATGAGTGATAATCGTGAAAGTTTAAATCAATATAGTGCGACTGCTTGCAAAACATTTCATAAAATAATTCGATTTCCAAAATAAATTGTGTTTTAAAAAAAATATTGGATGATAACGAACTATTATGGACATAAAATTCTATTCTTAATAGATACGAGTAGGTACCATTCTTAATTATTTCACTATTTTCGTCATGTCAAAATGTGTCATGGTCTTATCACCAGTAGTCATCCTACTGTTTTTATCTATACTGTGTAATATGTTTGTTATTGTTTTGGTTTAATATATTGAATAACATAATTCTATTAATTTAGTCACTCACCAGTTATGTTTATTCAGTCTCCGAAGCCCCAGTGTCGATAACTTTTTTTTATGTGTTATCACACCAATCTTAAAGATAGTTTGGTTGACGACAGCGGTGCGCAAAATTGACGTACGTCCTCCCTCCAACAGGTCCCGATTGGGACTGAAAGATGACAGCAGGAGCGATCCGGGAGAATAATTTCACATATTTTGTATGATGAAATATAATTCTTCCAATATTAATGATTTTTTCTCGTTAACCGTAGACACAGACTTTGACGTTTCTTCTGATATATTTTTTTCTTGATAAAGTTATGTAGTTTCTTGGCAAAATGAGTTTTCATGCAGAGATTAGACCTATCTTTGGGATCGTTTTTTATAGGGCGAAGTTTGTTTAAATACCTAATACTAATCAATGCGGGATAGATGAAGTTCTCAAATGTAACATATGTAAGTTTTACTTCATAAGGAAGTAGTATTATTAAGAAAACTGAAAAAAACAAACGGGAATTCTACGCTTACCTCGCCTTAAGGTAAATGATGTAGATGCGAGCACAGAGCTAAATTATGTAGGCATACACGACCTTACACTAAATGTAATAAGGTCGTGTGTACATATTGGTTTAGAAGTGCGGACCTGTGAGTTCGTGAGTATTACCTGTTTTTTTGTTATCGTGGAACTAGGTATCTGTGAGTCCCTATGATTGGCTTCCTGTTTCCAGTTTAAATTTTATAATTGTTTTTTTAGCCGTTGGTTCTCCAAATATGTAAAAATAAAAATGAAATAAATAAAAATATATACCTACACTTTGCGGGCATCTCTATCTTTTAACTTTACTTTGTCTACCTACGTGATACCCGAAACTAGATGGCGATATCATATTACTTAAATTGTAAAATCGACCATAATTCAAAAAAATCTTAACGGATAATCGCGTATAATATATCAATTAAATTTAACTACATCCTGAATTTTTGAACAGGATTCATGGACTACAGGTGAATTAAATTTAATTAATACACACCATTTAATCGTGTAAATACTTTTATTTCATGTGTAATCATCGCGATATCTGAAGAAAATGTTAAAACTAAGTAATAAGCTTAAAGTCTTATTCATAGCGCTTTGTGATTGTTCTCGAATTTATTAATTTTGAATTAGATGAAAGGTGGGGATTTTTAAAACAGTTAATAGATTTATCCATCAGATAGGCCAACCATCCGTACAATTAAAAAATATCTTGCATTTTCCGGATCAGAATACCTATAGATACTATACCTATAGGCTTTCCCCTTTGCCAACAATGCAGCATTTTTGGGTATTCTACACCAGCACCACTATAAAACGAGAGCTTATGAAAAATTGTTTGTATTATCTATTGTCTTTCTGAGACGAAGTTGATTAGTAAAAATTATGACATAATATTATGCAAATATTTTGCTACCTACTCATGTGTTTTAATCTAATTTTTGCTAAAAAACACACATTTTTAAACCTGTTCCAAACATGTATTCCTCGCCCCATTTTGATCATCGTAAAGGATACTTGCAAATACCTCAAAATAGCAAGCTTTATAAAAGCTCGAAAGCTTTTCGACGTGACACCTAACGCCATCTTTACAACTATGAACGAACTATTATACGCCAATACGTTCCACACGATGGCGCCACATACCTCGCCGTTGCGTGGACGCATATTATAATTTTTTAGTTTTAATGTTATCGTCGTTAAAATTTATCCAATTAGGGATTAAAGTTTATAGGAAGCTGTATTTCGTCGGCTGACAAGCAAAACTCACTATAAAAACGGCCACTACTCTTCGCAACCTCTTATGTCAGTATTGAATCAGAACATAGATACGATCTCTCTTTCAAGTAGGTATTTGTTACTTAGTGAGTTTTGGTTGTCAACCGACGATTTAATTAATTCTTATGGTTTTTCGGCATTACTTTCGCTTTATCGTCATCAGGCATTCAAAATATGGTTTTTCATACAAAATTCATTCAAAATAAAGCAAATTAAAACGTCTCGTCCAATTCTATAGGTACCATAAATAAAAGAAGTCTTATTTCGTGATGTTGCTACATCAAGATAATGCAAACTTTATTCAGATTTCATACTTAATTCACATTTTTTTTCTCTCAATGTAAAATCGTTTGTATTACTGAACTCTGCACTGTAGAAACTTTTTTGGCTAATGTCTAAACTTATCTTTTCTAGTCTATAAGAAATATATAATAATATTATAATCTGTCTGTTTCCCTAATTAATCAAAAAGGCCAAGTTCAGCAACGTCTGAGGTGGGGTTCGAAGTCCATACTTTCTTCATTCCGCTCCTAAATAAATATCTTGGGACATTTTACACAAATCTACCTACATAGTCCCACAGTAAGTTTAATTAAGTCTTTTGACCAAGCGACGATATCTATACTATAACAAATACTCAAATACAAATACATAGACAGCCACGACCAAGGAACAAACATTTGTGATAAGTAAATAGACAAATAATGTCCTCGCCGGGATTTGAACCCGGACCCTCCAGCTTCATAGGCAAGGTCACTACCAACTAGGCTACGGAGGCTGATACCCTTTTGCTTATTAAGCTACAGTTACATATTCGTACTTCAAAACATTTGTTTTCGGATTACTTTTAGTACGGTCAAACCTTACATCATTTTACCCTAAACTCGCAAATCAAGTAGTATCGCTGCATTTTTGTTATGTTGTTTAGACACCATAGGGTAGTATAAAACCACATTTTTGCAAGCAAAAGAAAGTTGTGCTAGCTGCGTAGTTAAGTACGTGAAAAACTGTGAAATTTACTGTCATGTTTTAGTTTCCGATTTTTATTAAAAGATCTATGAATGACGCTTTGTAACGTATTATTTTATTATTATTATAAGCCCATTCTGTCCCACTGCTGGGCAAAGGCCTCCCCCTCTTCTTCCATTCATCCCAGCTTAAAAACGTAAGGATTTTTACACAAATCGGAAACTAAAAAAATACCGTAAATTTCGCACTTTTTCACGTAATACGTAGCTACCACAACTTTTTTTCTTGCAAAATGTGGTTTTACAGTGCCCTATGGATGTCTACAACATACTAAAAATGCATGCGCAAAGCATGCAGTATAGCCTGCATGCTTTGCGAGTTTAATGTAAAGTTTGACCGTACTATTTCTATAATTTTGTTTAACTTCCGATTTTCTAATCCATTCAATGCAGACAACTTTTATAACATTTCAACTTTCGATTCTCGTATTTATCTTGCAGGGGCATCTCTCACATTACCTTTAATAGTGACCATGACATTTCAATCCGTTGTTTATACACTCTTCGCGGAAACAAAGGCGTTTAGAAGCACAGCATGGCCATATATTCCAGGTGTCTTCACTTTCCGAACAGACTCTAGATTAATTCCATTGATAAGTTTGTTTGATGAGCTTCGAGATTGTTTGACTTCGTTTATTTTGTTATAAACCGGTAGTAGATTAATTAAAATATTTTGATAATGAAAGGGTATGCAATGGTTAGGTTAATCATACTTCTGTAAGTAAGTACTGTAAACAACCCCCCCCCCCTCTAAATAGAAATGAAACTAAATTTAAATATACTTTTTTTTATTAATCAAATTATTTATACAGGTAAATATAACATTTAAAACTTAGAGATAAATTGGCCAGTGATCGTCTAGTCTAGGGTAGGACACCTATGTTGTGAACCGTATAGTAACAGAGATTCTTTAATGTGAAACAAGCTAAACCTTTGGACACAAAACAAATAGATATTTGGACATGTAATAATAAAGAGAAACGACTATTTATTGAAAGGAAAACGTGACATTGTTTTTATTGAATTTGAGGGAATATTAAGATAGATAGTCTTGACATTATTAAGCACTGAAATTGAAGTTTATTGATTAGTAGAACAATGAGTAATGTAGATTATAAAATATATAATGTGAAGAATGAAACATTAAAAATAAAATTCCTCAGAGAGGAATATCCCCGACCATCTAAGTGACCTCTGTCAATTGACTGGACTTCTAACAAATTTATTGCTTTTAACCCTAACACATCTGCTAGCTAAATTAACAGTTCCAGCAATTTTGGGTGGGGTAAAGAGGCAACGCTAAACCAACCAGTGTAGAGTTAACTCTGTCAGTTGGGCTTCCTCACTACTCCTAGCTAAATTTTACAGTGCTTCGGAACCTAACTGCAATGCAAACAAAGGGAAAAGATGAAAAGAAGCACCAAGTATTCATACGCGTATCATATTGCAGTATAACCCCAAACTAAGCCTAGCTACAGCTAATACTCAAATTCTCCAGGGTCTAAAGGTGAAAAGCAAGCACTTTTGTTAAAAATAATGTTAATTGATACATTCATTCTCTCTGAATGATCAATCAAGGTGAGCGTTCCTTCTGCTCTATAAGACCCAATGCACTGCTTCGCCTCGCAATTGGACCTTAAACAGTCTGACCAAAACTCTTTGGACCAGTCTGTGGCTACTGAACTCAACTTGACGGAATCATTGTTACTTTTATATTATATTGAACACCTTTAATAGTAGACAGTGCATCGCTTGACGCCCCCCACACTAGAAAATTAGAGAACCTAGAAAACCAAAACAAGTTAACTAACAACAGCCCAGAATTGAATTATATTATTAGGCTTTGTTAGAGAATGTAGATTTTAACGTTACTTTAGAATGAGAGTTATAATAACCCGCAACCCCGTGTATTGTGAATGATATATACATATATATATGACTAGTATTTACAAGGAATCAGATTAGCTTACCATAATTTCCAGTTAATAAAATAATTCTTTAAGACAAATATATTCTAAAATTTCAACACAATTTGGGCAGAGCTTCGCCCTCCAGATATTCCAACACTGAAAAGGCAGGGTCTTTACCCTTTCGCGACCAAAACGCAAGAACCAAAAGTCCTTCCGCAGTTAAACTCAAAATGCAAGAACCCTTTCTATGGGAAGCCCCAGCCTTATATACCGAAATTTCATGACAAAATATGTCGAAAATGCTTTCATAAATTTTGAATATTTGAATATGATAAATAAAAATATGTAAAACCAGACATGTATATGAAAAGCCCGTATTAAACTGAAAACAATTTACAACAAAGGTAAATTGTTGATATTAGAATCATAAATTTATTTAATATTTTGTGGAATAATATAATATAGGTAAAATAAAAATGTGCATCAGATTTATCGCAATACAATGTTGTGGAAGGTGAGATACGGCTTTAACAACAAATGACGTTGCCATTTGTCATTAATGTCATAATCAACAAACATTAATATTTTATAACAAAATATTATTGTTTGTTTAGTTTCTTTCGGTATTTATTTCAGGGTTCTGAAAATACATAATCATAAAATTTATCTATTACTCAAAATGTCGTCAGAATGCAATTGTTATAAATTATGGATGAATAACAAATCTAACTACAAATGTAAGTGATTTTACTGTTCAAACATGAACATGGAACAGTCACAGTACGAAGCAAGACTTATGACTATGCATAGGTATTGATACAATAAAATAGGTATATTGATTTAAACTTTCACGATTATCACTCACACTTTTAACGACCAACGATACTTTCTCGCGTAAAACTATTATCCTGGTGGCTTATGATGGTCCCGTTTTATCTATTTATCGTGCTACGCGTCACTTTCGCACTTACGAGTACATACTTATTAGAACCCGACGACAACAACGACAAACGATTAAACACGGTATACCATCATAAGCCTACTGATGTCTCGTTAGGATAATACTAAACGTAAGTTTACACGATTAAGTAAAAATAGACATAATAATATTGTTACTTTTAAAAATGGAGTATGATGGGTATTGTGAAAAACGTACTAGATAATTAAATTGGATAAACAAATCGGTATGATAGGCTATATTTTTTCTAGTATAATAATATATAAAATAAACCAGACAATACTGGGTGGTAACGAATAATGTGTGTTATTGTCCGATGAAAAGCGTCTTAAGTTAGCGAATTAAGTTATATTAATTAGTCTTACAGTAGAAGTATCGTGAAATAATTATTTTAACCCAGACATTTACGATTATGTAAAAATATATTGCGCTATGATAGTTACATTACGTAAAAGTCCTGCTTAAAATAGGTATGAACTTTTGCATACCGTTTTTGTTCGCAAAACTTTATATGTATTCAAGGACTTGTAGCTAAAGCCAACACAAACTGAATGCTCCAAAAGTCCTCAAAGCTTGGCAACTAACAAAATCTCAACTACAGAAAAATACCAATACCTTCCGTAAAACCTGAGTCCTTCAGCCTTTAATCCCGGCCTTTGTCCGGGATCCGGCCAAATTAACGGACAGCTGAACGGGATTACTGGGGCACTAGCCAGTGGTGTTACCCTACGTCAAATGACGTATCTCCACATACGACATAATGAGATACTGCCTTTTGCTTTTCGAAATGGGCAGCGGAAAAATCGCACTAATGAATGAGCTACGCAATCATGCCTGTGTATATAAAGAGCTGTGTCATCATGAAACTCAAATGCACTTATGTCATTTTGAGGAAAATGCACTGATTGCCAAAAGGACTTTAGTTGTGTAGAAACTTGGAAGCACTTAAGGCTTTTGTCTTAGGTTCAGTTGCCGCGTTAAGCCAAAAAGCCGTATCGTGTTACGTATGTTGCGAGTGCAGAATGATCCAAAACTATATTAACGATTTTGGCGATTTATAAGACGTGACTACCTACTAATAGCGCTTGGATTTTAGTTAAACTCTGTCTCAGGTTTATATGACAATCTACTTACTTACCAAAGCTTGACTGAAGTTTAATTGTGCTTCATTTAAAAACATTCACTGCTTATTTATTACATTCCCCATTTATTTAGAAAAGAATAATTTTAATTTACTTTGTTCGACTTATATTTATGACAAAAATTTTCGGTCACATTTTGACAAACTTTTGAATATATGAAGGGTCCACGGAAAGAACATAATGTCTAGGCAATTCAAATTACAGAAGAAAAAACCACCTTACTTTAAACAGAATAAGATGTGAATTTGCACTGATTTTTTAAGCACTGGACATGTTTTTTCCGTGGACCCTTCATATGTAACTTTTAAATGATGTACGATACATGTACATAATTATATATTTTTAACATTATACTCATCTACAAAGTCTAGAT
The DNA here is from genome assembly GCA_025490895.1 of Thaumatotibia leucotreta. NCBI lineage: Eukaryota > Metazoa > Arthropoda > Insecta > Lepidoptera > Tortricidae > Thaumatotibia > Thaumatotibia leucotreta. The sequence continues at coordinate 80,073 of JALPQI010002186.1, forward strand.
AATCAAATAATTATAAGTATAGTCTGTCAAACTAACATTGGCAGTAACAATAGGAACAAATCGCTATAAATGCATCTCTTTTTCAAGTCAATAACATTAGATTAAGTAATAGACGGTATGATTTTCTCTGTACGTGCCTCAAGTGAGAAAACCCTAGACAAATTACTTATAAGTATTTAATGAAGTTTTATGGAGAATAGAAAAAAACTTCAAGTACCAACATCACAGTGTAAGAATATGCAAAATTCGGTATCTTTCCACCATGTGGTTGATTTAGGGAACATACTTTAAAACAACTTGCGACAACAACTTACAAGTGAATTACTCAATCGATCACGTAATTAGATATGTATCTCAAGCATTCATCAGTGTAAAAAACATTAATATGTACATATAAATAAATCGATACCTACACCATCGTTTGATGAACTCATCTCCACATTAGCTTTTTCTTATATTGTCAATTAGTAAGTCGCATTCCAGAAAGTTGTTGGAGGTTCGATGCCTAGTGATGCGCTTTAGAAAGGTGATTTAATATTGCTGGCAATATTGACTTTTGGTTTGTTCAAAACGACTGGATTTGTTCAGACATGCAAAAAAACGAAAACCCACACTAACCCCTTTATTCATAAACGCCTCCTAGCTTAACAAGTCGATTGTTTGACCCTTTCACTCTTGTGGACATATTAATGAAGAAAATAAAGACTGAAAGAGGCAAAAAATACTTAGCGGTTTGCTAAGTTAGCAGACGTTTATGAATAAGGGGGTTAGTATTTAAATTTGAAATATACCTATTAATTTCCAATTCGGTTTACCTTGATTACTTTAAAGTAATAGCTCTCCTATCTTGCTGGCGTCGATTTTATTAGAACTAAAGCTTGTGTTGAAACAAGCTTTAATTTAGCTTACCGCGGAACTAGGTAGATGTGTGTAACACGAAGCTGGGCATTATTTGTGTATATTACAAATATTTGTCCCTTGGTCGTGGCTATGTATGTATTTAAATATATGTATAGATATTTTGGGTATTGGCAATATTGTCATTTTTGCTTTAAATGAAAAATAAATATGTTGGGACATCTTACACACATCGACTTTAGTCCCAAGGTAAGCTCAGTTAAGGCTTGTGATGTAGATACTAAGCTACGATATATTTAATAGATATATACATCTATCTATATCTATTAAATATTATTACATCGCGTATTTGTGTAAGATGTCCCAAGATATTTTTTTTTATTTATTCCATAAATGACAATATTGCCCATACCCAAAATGCTGAAGACTCCACAACATTATTCTTGTCACAAAACACACGTAATGCGATTGAATTGTTAAATATTTATGAAACAGCAAAGCAAGTTTTTGTTTAAACATCGATCTGAGACTGAATATCAATTCTGTGGGCATATCAAAACCAAAGCAACATTAAGTAATTTCAACATTTACGGCATTCTGTTCTCTAAAATTGAAACCATAAGTAGTAGAATCGCGTAAAGAATAAATGAACGCAAAGCCATCTTCAAAAAATTTTGTAGGTAGTTACATTCCGACTGTTACGTACTTTTGTAGTTTTGCAGCTAATTACTGTTTATAAAGGTGGATTTAGACCAAATGAGCATTCGCTCATTCTACCCCCCGCTCTACGATATCAACGAATTTCGACGTGTCACTTTTTGTATAACGAACGAATTTCGTAGAGTGGGGGATAGAATGAGCGAATGCTTGTTTGGCTCAAATCCACCTTTAAATGATACATTAATTAAGGGAGTTGTGAGTCAAGATGTTTTATAATCAGTTTTATGGGATATTCGGCAATCATATACGATAAGCGATAAGTCACATGATCTATGATAATAATGTACGAAAATGGTCACGTGACTTTTCGTTCGAATTTGTTATTCTCATACATTCTTTATTTATTGCTTATCGCGTATGATTGCAGAATGGGATCTTGCCTAGGCCTGCTACTATTGAATAATCCAAAACTATTTACTTATCTTCGTTATTTACTTTCTTTACAAAAATATACATAGTTTCATGTTTTATTGTTTTGTTTTTTATTCTATTCACTATATTTGGCTTTCAAAAATAGACATATAAGGTACACCCGGGTAAGACCGGACTATTTTTCGGTGAGTTGAAAGGATGTCACAAAAAAGTCATAAATTTATTCTTACTAACTTTTACCTGCAGATGTATAATGTAAGTGATAAAAGAGAAATCAAGCTTTCAATATAAATTTACTTGATGCCGCTTCCCGAATATCTTAGGAGTAATCGACACTCAAACATGCACTATTTTTTTTTTCAAGACACCCGAAAAATCTTTTTGGCTTAAGATCGGACTATTTAGTATCTAATTTCAACTCTAAAGTAAGGAGAAGAAGGTAAGGCATAGCTTCCTGTTAAAGATCGGATCTCCAAAAATTCTCGAAAAAACGCACTTTTTTTTCAAACGCTCATAGCGCACGACTGATGAGTGAAATGACGTCGTGCATAATAGGCAGTGAGGAAAAAATACTATTGTTTTAGTAGTTATTGCGATCATCCGATCTTACAGTAAATATGATCTTAGCCGGGTGTACCTTATGTGTAGCGGGATCTTGCAATACATATCTAGAGTACCTACTACTGTGTTAGGAAGTTCAGCTCTGATTTAGTATTCTCTGAAGCAAGGTCGCGGTTGCTTTGGACACGTTGCTAACAACCCCCGGGCTAATTAACATGGATTACCTCTCAGTGCAGTTGAATACGTAGTTATGGAACAAAGCTTGGAAACCGCTGACATGGTCGTTTCTGTTCTAGTTCTGTGTATTATGTTATAATATGGGACCTATTGTACTATATAAATTCACAAGTCATGTGTAGGATTGCTGTGTGGTGAGGCCAGCAAGAATACAATTGTCACCACCCCAACTCAGCCTCCGTAGCCTAGTTGGTAGTGACCCTGTCTACGAAGCTGGAAGTTCCGGGTTCGAATCCCGGCAAGGGCATTCTTTGTGTATTTATTTATCACTAATGTTTATTCCTTGGTCATGGCTGTCTATGTATTTAATTATCTATATGTATCTATCTGTTATGTGTATATCGTCGCATGGTACCCACATCACAAGCCTTAATTGAGCTTACCGTGGGACTAGGTCGATTTGTGTAACAAGATGTCTCAAGATATTTATAAAAAAAAAACTCTTCTCGTGGGTGTCACTGATCATTTATTTATTGATTGTTGATGGATATCAGCATCATCATAGTGGAGTGGACACATTGCCTCCTCATCCGTCCATACGTTTAGATAATAGGAGCAGCCTGTGTCCAGCAGTGAACTGATTTTAGGCTGATGATGGGTGTAGGATTGACCCTATGAACTCAGCCCAATCAACCAATATAAGACTTGTTGGATTTGTGTTGGTGTGATTAAATTATTTACATTAGTTTTGTGGAACAACTCAAATTGTTTTATCAAATATTTTTTTAGTAGTAACTCTACTATATTCTCTTCTCTCTCTCTTCTATGGCGTTACACTCTTGACAGAGTGGTCGTGGCCGTCACGTAGGTTGTGTTGCCTGATGTACTATGCGACGCCATTCCTTGCGAACTGCCGCGCTTCTGGTGCATTTTTGCAGTGGAGCATCCACGGTGGCCTTCACTCCGTCTGTCCACCTCATCGGTGAACGTCCTCGTAGGGTGCCTTCGACTCGTCCCTGCACCACCAGACGCTCGACAGATTCGCTACCGCGCCGCGTTACGTGTTCAGAGAAAGTAAGAATGCGTGCTTGGACTTTGCTTGAAAACCTCTGTTCGATGCTTAGCTTTCGAAGAATGGACTCATTAGTTCTGAATTCCGTCCAGGAAGATGCCATATACCAAAGAAAAAATACCGAAGTTTACCAACGCTGGAGGTGAAATTTGAACCCACATCCTCAGCTTTCGCGGCTGATGTCTAAACCACTCGACCATTCCAGTGATCAATTCTCATGCAGGATGCTATTGTCAGAACTGGACTAAATTAAAATGGGTACGCATCAGCTATCAATTAAAAAAGAATCATCAAAATCGGTCACCCAGTCGGATGTTGTGTCATAAAAAAAAGTGCAGTCAAATTGATGACCTTCACCTTTTTTTTAATCGGTTGAAAATTAATTACTTTTGTCGTTACTGGAAACAAATGCACGATTGTCTAAAGGTGCATTCAGAGCAAACGAGCATTCGGTATTCTATCCCCCACTCTACGAAATCAACAAGTTACGTTTTGTGTAACGATTGAATTTTGTAGAGTAGGGGGTTAGAATAGCGAATGCTCGTTTGGTCTGAATGCACCTTTAGTTCACTGGAAGTCCTAAATAATGTCCCCATATATCTCTCCTCCAGCTTAACATGACCCCTTTGAGGCTCCGTAGCCTAGCTGGTAGTGACCCTGCCTACGAAGCTGGAGGTTTCGCGTTGGAATCCCGGCGAGGGTATTATTTGTGTATTTATTTATCAGTAAAGTCATTGTGGATAAGACCGTCTATCAGGAAAGTCCGTCTACCAATTGATTTCCACCCCTAACTCAAGAATATAAGACGCTTATGACGGACTTTCCTTACAAATAAAACATGCCGGACTTATCCACACTGACCTTAATATAAGTATCCATAATGTATCTATCTGTTAGAAATATCGTAGCTTTAATTGAGCTTACCGTGGGAATAGTTCGATTTGTGTAAGATGTCCCAAGGTATTTATTTATTTATTATGTGCACAAAAACTACCTATAGTATTCGAAGTATTGATAACAAAAGGTCAGTTTCTTGCCCAACCATCTTTGCAACCGAGCACTATGTTTTTGTACCGGCGTGCCGTAATAAAATTATACGCAATTTACTTAAATTATGGTTTAAAAACATACATCATAATCCAAGAGTAACAAGATGGGCTAAAGGTAGTTCAGTTAATATTATGTTTTATTTAAGTGATGTTTGTAAGGAACCATACAATAACTTATTACCTTACAAGGATCGGTGTAATATACCGTGTGTTACCGCCGATTGGGTTTCTTTGAAGTAGTGTAAAGTAATGCAGTTTCTCAGCCAAGCCCAGAGAGGTAATTTTAGATGTCGACTGTACAAAATAAATTAATTTTCTAAGAAAAGTTGATTGTTTTGTTTATCAGTTCATAGATTCATAGTTCCGTTAATTTACTTCTAGGCGATTGCATATTAGATAACGTAACACTAACTACATACATTACATTAGTGTGTAGTTAGTTAAAGAAAACTATTTTTACCATAGATAATTAAAATATTAATATCTTATCATACTTGAATCATGCGAATTTGTCTTGAAAAACGCTGTTATTCCTGAAATTTCTTGAATATGAGTGAAACATTTGAACTAAAATAAATTGCAAATTAAAAGCTTATTCTCAGAATTAAAATTTTCAAACGCATGTTGTCAACAACTTCATGTCGTTCCAGTATCAATTTGACCCCATATCTGAAACATTTCTAACACTTTAACTCCCCTACAACTTCATACAACTCACTGCGAAACTGCGATAAGTACAATGACTTCGCGAAACACATTACTTACCTAACCTTAGTTGAGTAAAATCACAATGCATCCCTACTTTTGTAAAAAGGTTTAAAATCACTCAGCGCGAGAAGGCTCATAAGACTTTTGAATTTCGCGAGTTTACGTTGTATGGCGCTTACGACGTTACGCTTTCGGTGATGTGTATTTACATAAGGCGGCGCGGTGCATTAAGTGTTTTGTACGGAGCCGGAAAGTAATAAGTCGCTTGACACGCCGTGATTAGCCTGTCATAGGTCTGGAACGTGGAATCGTAAACAGGTTCGCTTGTGGGGCACAGACTGGATAGAACAGTGAAGATACATCATCAGCCTAAATATCTCAATCCACAGCTGGGTGTAGGCCTCTCCTATTAAACTATTGCGAATACACGCAAATGGAGGTAAATGCCCATAATCGTCACGCTGGGCAAGCGGATCGGCGATCGCAGTAATGTGTCCACTATGATGACACTGCTGACCATCATTAATCTTTAATCAAAGAATGGTCACTGACACTTTAAACCCGTAGTCGGCTCTTACGAGCGCGTGAAGAGTTATTGGGGTGGTGACAAACGTATTGTTGCCGTCACCACACGGTTGAAGTGAAGTCATATCAATTCAAAAGTCATTCAACCTTCGAATTGAAAGTCAAACGTATAAACCACTGAGGCACCACTCTCGAGCAATGAAAACATCTAAAAAAACTATTTTGTCGTAAAAAAAGCTCCTCTTTTTCCTAAAGGTGCATGAAGACTAAACGAGCATTCGCTCATTATATCCCCCATTCTACGAAATTCTTTTGTTACACAAAACGTGATTCGTCGACATTCGTTAATTTCGTAGAATGGGGGATAGAATTAGCGAATGCTGGTGTAGTCTAAATGCTTCTTAATCAGAATGCCTTTATTTTTGTATTGCAATAGTTTAGTTTAGTTTTTTAATATCTCACAATATACCAAGTCACTTAAAACTACACATGGTACAGTCTTAGGATTTTATAGTGTGATTGTCAGTTTCTTTAAGATACAATAAGTTTTTTTTGCAGTGGCTGGGCACCTCGGCTGTGTATGGATTGCGGGCAAATAGTGACCGAGAGACTCACAGTTTCAGAACCGAGAAGAACGGACGGTCTCGTTTAACAAGTGCAGTGTGGTCACTGTCTCCATTAGGACAGTTTGTAAGCCAATGTATTGTAAATCTAATAGTTAATTTGAGAAGATTATAAAATAGCCTAGTTGCTGGTAAACTACCTACGAAGCCAGGTTCAGGGTTTGCATCCCGATTAGGGTATTATTTGTGTGTTTTTGACCAAAGAATTATTTCATAATTGTTTACTATGTATTTAAGATAATTGTAGATATTAAATTAACAAATATTAAATGTACGTACATACCTGTGTTAATAATTCATCTTCCTAAATAATGTGTATTATTTGTACAACAACTGCATTAAATTAAACTATGCAGGTAATTTCGATTCTTGTATATAATTCTTACAATAATATTATATTAAATAATAAATCGATTGGTGAAGTATCCCTATTCACCTAAAGTATTTTTAATGATCACATAATTGTCCTTAATCAACCTTTACTCAAACTATAAGCATCAATTATCGAAAAGGAAGAGACCAGTTTAATTGTCCTATGAATTGTAGAACTTTGAATATTAATTTAACAATGCTATATGACATCTAATATTTGTATTTATAATTATATACATAGTAGTGTTGAAAAATAAATACAACTGAAATAAACGAGTTGTTCCACAAAATATGTAGAACTTGAAATTAAAACCGACTCACTAAAACAAATACTGTCCTACAAATATTGAAATATTGGCCACACTATTAGTTTATCCAGTACTTTGTAGCGAGACAAAAGATTTTTTGCAATAGCTGCACTACGGATGGGTATTTACATAACCACCTTATGTAGGATTTACACGGAGAGCCGCGCGTCGACGCCTGTGTTTACCATTTAATAGTAAAGGGATTGGAACTTTTCACATACTGCACATTGTTTGGCAGATTCAAATTATTATCTCGATGCCTGTAAATTCAACTTATTTCTGTAATATACCTACAGGATATTACACGAGCCACTGAAAACCTTGAACAGGGTGGTTTGGTAGGCTATACTGAACAACTTTTACTATGGAGCCAAACACGAAATCTAAAAAAAAATTGTCTTTTTCATACATGATGACCGATTGATCACGACATTTTGTATGAAACAGTCAACATTTTTTTTGAGATTTCTGGGTCCATAGTAAAAGTTGTTCAGTATAACCTACGAAATCACCCCGTTCAAGGTTTTCAGTTGGCTCGTGTAATACGTTGTAATTACTTAGGTAGGTATACAAATTATATCCTAAAAGTTACTTTTACCTCAGAAATTACTTAAATCAACAAAAACTAGGGACTCGGTCGGACTTCGGTCGCGGGTACTCCATGATGAAGAACCTCTTAATGAATCGAAACATGTCGATCAATTATTGACTGAAATTACGTGATTAAATACGTATTTCTACTGCATGTGTATTAAATTGATACCAATTTAACGTTTTCAGTAAGCTTTACTTAATTCATCGAAACACGGCACAGGCCCCGAATGCTTAGTATGTTTGAGTCCGCCCACGAACGTTGGTTAACCAAAATGGTATTTTTTGGCGTGTGAGATCTAATATTTATCATCATCATCATCATCATATCAGCCGAAAGACTTCCACTGCTGAACATAGGCCTCCCCCAAAGATTGCAACAATGACCGGTCCTGCGCCACCAGCATCCAGCGGACTCCTGCGACCTTCACCAGGTCATCGGTCCACCTTGTGGGGGGCCTACCCACGCTACGTCTTCCGGTACGTGGCCGCCATTCAAAAACCTTCCCGCCCCAACGGCCATCGCTTCTACGCGCAATGTGCCCCGCCCACTGCCACTTCAGTTTAGCGATTCGGAGAGTTATTTCGGCAACTTTGGTTCTGCTGCGGATGGTCTCATTTTTAATCCGATCACGCAGAGAGACTCCTAGCAAAGCCCTCTCCATTGCCCTTTGGGTGACTTTGAGCCTTCTTATGAGGCCCGTTGTAAGCTAATATTTATAATCATATCTATTTAATACAAGAATGATTGTTTTATTCACGAAATGTAATCACCTATTGGCTGAGAATCGTCTATCAAATTCCTTTCAAATCGTTTTTTTTTGTCTCACTGCTAGACGTAGGCTTTTAAGTAAGGTTTTTGGTGCAATGTAGTTGAGTTAAGGTGAAATTCAGACCAAAAGAGCATTCGCTATTCTATCCCCAACTCTACGAAATCAACGAATCACGTTTTGTGTAACGATCGATATTCGTAGAGTAGGGGATTAGAATAGCGAATGCTTGTTTCGTTTGAATGCACCTTTAAACGAATCCAGGGGTCAATTTTTAGTTGTAACGTGTCATAACACGTTGTAACACAAAGATGAACCTTAACTCGCTATCTTCTTTCGAATAACTTACTTCACATCCCTTAATTGAACTACACAGCATCAAAAATGCTGGGAATCATATGATGTCTGGTAATGATGCGCATACATCATATCATCGGCTAGATGAAAGCCTCAATTCACTGCTAGACGTAGGCCTCTTCTATTAAATATGCGTATGGACGCATTAGAAGAAAAATGCCCATAATCGCCACGCTACGCAAGCAGCTTGGCGATCGCAGTAGTATCCACTATGATGACGCTGCTGCCCATCATCAATCTTAAATCAACTAATGGTTAGTGACACGATCTTACGATATCCACGGGAAGAATTGAAGTGGTGACAAAATAAATATTCTTACTGCCGTCAGTAAACGGCCACTGGGCCAAATACTGGGCCAAGCGTTGGAACCACGCAAAATGTAATAAATAAATATCTTGAGACATGTTACACAAATCGACTTAGTCCCACTGTGAGCTCAATTAAGGCTTGTGATGTGGGTACTAAGCGACGGCATATATAATAGATATAATACATATAGATACTTATATACTTAGGCAATCATGACCAAGGAACAAATATTTGTGATAAATAAATACACAAATAATGCCCTCGCCGGGATTTGAACCCGGAACCTCCAGCATCGTAAGCAGGCTCACTACCAACTAGGCTACGGAGGCTGACGAATGTAGAACGTTTGATGTCGAGTTGCGGAAAAAATTGCCAGAATACAACAACAACAAACGGCCAAATGATTTTTATCAAAACTTAATAATCTAGTAGCTATAAATACTTGTGTAACATTTTGATGACCGCGAAACATGTTTTGTTTGGCTTTGATTGAGTTCGTACGTCGCCATTAGATATAATAGAGCGGTCAGGGAGGTCACAAACAGAGCAGGATTCTATGGACGTTTGAGTGTTAGTTAGTTATTCTGGGCTTTTTCCGCAAATCGACATCCATTGTGCCTTTTTTGCGTGATAGCGAGGTAGCCCTATACCATCCAAGCTCCTTCACGAAACTCAGTGTGTGTTTCAGGTTGCTAAATGCCTCCTTTAGTGTGTTTGGAGTCCCTAAGTGCCTACTCCTGTATACCTCTACCTGTTTGCATTCTAGAAGAATATGTTTTGCTGTTTCCTCCTCTTCCATGCAGGCCCTGCACATAGGGCTATCTATTTTGCCCATGTTGTGCAGGTGTTTGTTTAATGTGTTGTGTTCCGTGATCAATCCTACTATTTTCCTCAGTTTGTGTCTGGGGGTTCGTAGTAGAGTTTTCGTGAGCTTGCAGTTCAGCTCTGGTAGTACTTCTTTGGTTTGTCTGTAGAGTCGTTAGAGTGTATGCACAGATATTTTTGAGCACTATGGCTGTTCCGATAAATCTGGTGATGACTGTACAACTGTACATTACAAGCAAAGAAAATTGCACATTCATGATGTAAGATCTAGATCAACTAACAATTTAAAATGTAACGACTGTACGAGTATGTAAATGGCGGCCTATTTCCGTGCTTCGCGTCGGGTCCACGCTTCCTCAATATTTCTATCAATATCAATTGCTTTCACAGATCACCTCTATATTACATGCAGCATGATATAACGCTGATGACGATAAAATTTAAAAGTCTATTAATAAAATAGCGTTTTTATTATTTGTACCGTCTTCCATTTTATGAGTATTTTTGTCAGCCTCCGTAGCCTAGTTGGTAGTGACCCTGCATACGAACCTGGAGGTTCCGGGTTAGAATTCCGGCGAGGGCATTATTTGTATATATATTTATCACAAGTATATGTTCCTTGGTCATGGCTGTCTATGTATTTAAGTATCTATATGAATCTATTTATTACGGTTCTCTAAATCATCTCCGAAAATTGTTTGTACGAATATTATATCGCAACCAATTTTTCGCATAAAGTCATTTCGCCGAAAGATCATGTTCCAAGTGAATCGTATGAAATCGTTTCATTTCCCAACTAAATAATAATATAATAATAATAATAAATTATTTATTTACGACCAACTTGGATCATTGTGTTAGTAACATTAACTTAATTGGTAGTGTTAGTAGGCAAAATTGACAATTTAGGGACATAGTTCTAATATAAATTACAACAATATAATTAAAATTTATAACCATGTCAATCATAAAATTACAAAAACATAAAATTTTACTAAAAATCAAATTAAAATCCATTATTTCAAAATTTAAATTACAGTTGAAAATTTACAAAAATGTTAATAAAATTTGAATAAATGTCAAAATTAAAATTACAATTAAAAATAAGTCAATAATATTTGTATAAATATAAAATTTAAATTACAAAATTAAAATTACAATAAATAATATTTGTATAAATATAAGATTTAAAATTTAAATTACAAAATTAAAATTAAAATGTTTAAAAAGGTAGATAATAACATTTGATTAAAAATTAAATTAAAATACAAAATTTCAAAATTAAAATTTAAATCTCATTATTTATTTTTGCGTACATGCATCATGCAGCAGTTATTTATGTACAAGCTGTCAAACCTGTCCGCTATCATGCTCAGAATGCTGTTGGAGCTAGCCCGCACTCTGCGCACCAGGGAGGCGGCGCGCTTGCGCATCGTGGTGTAGAAGCAGTCTACCCGCGCCTCTGCGAACATCCCTGATGCACTACAGAACTTGGGCAGCCCCATCAGCACTCTGAACGCGTTATTATATTGCACGCGCAGAGCGCTGTACCGCTTATACGTATAATCAGCCCACAGGCTGCTCGTGTAGAATGTAGTACAGTAAGCCCTGAAGAGACTCAGTTTAACCTCTGTAGTACATTTAGCAAACCTTCGGGCAATCATATTCGCCCTCACGGACAGCGCTCTGCGCTCCCGCTCAATGTCTGTGTCATCTTTAAGGTCCGCAGTCACCCAATGCCCTAAATACTTAAATTGCTCAACTCTGCGTAATGGTTGGCCGTTCAGTTTGACAAATGGAAATTCAGGCGTGCACTTGCCCTTGACCTTGAAAATGACACATTCGCTTTTGTTAACATTATAAATTAACCCATGTCTCGCCGCGTACTGCTCACATATGGAAATGAGCTTGGCCAGTCCACAGGCAGAAGCACTCAGCAACACCATGTCGTCTGCGTAGCTCAAATTATTAACGCAGACTCCGTCCACGTGACAACCGACTCTGGTGCTGCTGAGCTCCTCTACGAGCGCATTAATGTACAGATTAAACAGTTTTGGTGAAGTCAAACCGCCCTGCCTGACGCCGCACTCAAGTCCATACGGCAGCGAATATGAGTCAGACCATCTCACGACATTGACCTGGTTATTATACCAGAACTGGAAAATGCCACTGATATCAGATGGCATTTTACACTCGTTAAACTTTCGCCACAAGATGTCGTAGTTAACCAGGTCAAATGCCTTGGAAAGGTCCAGGAAACAGGAGTATACAGCTGTTCGTCTTTCAGTGTAGTACCTGACAGTCTGCTTCAATGCCAAAATCGCACTCTCAGTTGATAAACCTGGCTTAAATCCAAACTGATTATCATTAAATATTAAATGGTTGGCAATTCTATCTTTAGGCTTGGTTTTTAATTGGAACTTTTCATAATACATATTTTCATGTGGTTTATGGTTTAGCTGGCATTTAGTTAACTAAATAATTACCAATGTTTTTGGGTATAGTTTGGGGCGAATTTTATATAGGTATGTTTATGTTTTTTTAATAACAGCTTACACGGGGTTTTATATTAATGTTGATAAACAATTAAAAGTCGAGTTCTAAATAGTAATTTAGATGAAACTGATGAGGGAACGCAATGCCGAGGGAATAACAAAAGAGTCGGTATGTATTTTTTACTAAGTTCAAACACTGGTGAAACGTTATTCGTGTAATAGTTGTTAGGCCTAGTGAAAGGTTTGACAAATGATCAGTATGCTAAAAGCATTGTGTCATTACAATAATCCGTTTTATAATAATTCTGCCAAATGAAACGTTGTCATACAAAAATTTGCTAATTGTTGGTTGTCAAAGTGAACCATCGGCGAAATGTTGGTTGGCAAATGAAATTCGGACAAAAAAAGTTCGGAGAAAAGGCAGAACCCCATTTATTACATATATCATCGCCCGGTACCCACATCACAAAAACCTTAATTGAGATTACCGTGGGACTAGGTGGATTTATGTAAGATGTCCCAAGATATTTATTAATTTATTTAATGTAAAAACACCACAGTTATACATTTTTTTATGTGACGAAGGTAGACAACTGAGCTCTCAGCCCACCTGATGGAAACCAGGAACTGAGGCCCATGGACATAGTGACCAAAAAAATCGCCTATGCGCTGCCTACCCTGAGGACTTAGATGGATTGCCTCTATGCCAGCAATTACACCGGCTATCTTTCCCCCAAACCGGAACACAGTATGTACTAACTATTTAGCGGCAGGTTAACGGGTAAGGCGGTGGTAGCTATCCGGGCGGACCATGCACGAGGTCCTACCACCAGCAAAACATTAACACCTAAAGTACGAATATTTGTTATAAATATTATTCGATACACGTTGTTCCAGTACTGAATTGGGTCGCAGGACTGGAATGCTACGCTTGTTTTCCAATGGGGATTACCATGATCTCTTAAATGCGATTCAGTTTAGGTTCAGCTTGTCAGTTTGGGACAGTTATCCAATTGAACTGACACATCACAATTCAGTTAGGTTCTAAACTGAATGCCAAAGTAGCTCGCGGTAGCCCTCCTTGGCTGTTATAATCCAGATCTGGATGGAACGCTGAAAAGTGAATATGACTATTATTTTTAGGGACTATCCCTACACTGGATTGGCTTGCTGTATCTACTGTAATCTCTACTGTAAGCTTGTTGTGATAATGACTCCATAGAGCGTCTCGTAGTGCAGGGAAAAGTTGACAGTATCAGGTCACAATGAAAATCACCGATGAGATGGGTAGACCAGATCAAGGCCGCAACTCAGCTAACGAGTGTACCCGGATAGCTGTAGTTCCCGACGAATAGCGCCGCATTACCAAGATCATCGCTCATCATAATGATGACCACGACCACTCTGACAAGAGTGTGCCGACTGAGAAGAAAGAGGTCTACTTTAAACGATTTCCCAGTCCAGCATTGCACTGCAATAGCCCGTTTCTTTACTGGTTGGAGTAATGCGAACCGGGAAACCTATTGCGGTGTCTGCGTGATGTTAGAATCGTTTGTGCCCCAGTTTTCACAATCAAGCTGGGCAAGTTGAATAAAATCAGTATACATTTACATGGGAATGATATCAGTGGCATATAACTAGAAGGGATAACGCTCGGAAGATTGTACATCTAACCTTATTTTGTCTTTGAATTTAAACACACTGGACATTTTTTAGTCTCCTGATTGCAGAACTTCAAGCGTAGAAAACAATTTAAACTAACCTACCCTAGAAAAATATGGCGATGGACGAAGGAGGTTACTGGCCAGGGTAGCCGAGAAGTTCTGCAGGGAGGTCCACCAACAAGATGGTCAGACAATGTCTGCCGAACGGCAACAAAGCAGTGTATGAATATACTCTCTGCAAGCCGTAGAATGTCCGGTATTCAACCGCTGCTTATGAGCCTGACTTATAATAATAACTTATGCCAAGGCGATGCCAGCGTGACTGATATTTCGGCCAATTCCAAAAGCTCAAAATGCTATTACCTTACTTATGAGAAAACCTAAAAGACCATGGCTGCTCTTCCATTAACTGACTAATTAGCCCAACCACGAATTTGTTTAAGCGACACATCAACATATCAATTCCCAAATGCGCAAACGCAGAACCACCGTAACTGGATCTCGTATGTTATAACAAATATGCGTAAACAGAGTCCACAATTGTGTGTTGATATTTAGGGATCAGAATGACACCAAAAGCTGTCGGTGCGATCTGGGCGTCATTTGTAGTATATGAAATGTAAATGCACACTCGTTACGTTGCACGCCGTCCGCTTCGTATTCATGAGTGGATCCACCCGTCACAGGAGGATGCGTTTCTGACCGGGAGTACTTACTAAACTTACTACAACAAATGCTGTGTAAATTTCGCTTTTGTTTAATATATTATTTGTAAAAATAATATAGTTTATGCTTGGGCATGATATTATACCTAAGAGTGTGGTCTAAGGAACAACAATATAATATTATTAAAAATTTCGTCAGCCTCCGTAGCCTAGTTGGTAGTGACCCTGCCTACGATGCTGGAGGTTCCGGGTTCGAATCCCGGCGAGGGCATTATTTGTGTATTTATTTATCACAAATATTTGTTCCTTGGTCATGGTACTCATGGTTGTCTATGTATTTAAGTATCTATATGTATCTCTCTATTATATATATTATATCGTCGCTTGGTACCCACATCACAAGCCTTAATTGAGCTTACCGTGGGACTAGGTCGATTTGTGTAAGATGTCCCAAGATGTTTATTTATTTATGTATTTAAATAAGCAATTATTTATAGCAGTACGAGTTTGCCGTGTGATGACGGCAGTAAGACGACGACGGCAGTGAAAAAAAGATTATATTTATCACCACGCCAACTCTTCCCGCGGGTGTCGTAAGAGTCGACTATAAGGGATAGAAGTGTCACTGACCATTCTTTGATTTTATTAATGACGGGCAGCAGCGTCGTCATAGTGGACAAATTACTGCGATTGCCAATCCGCTTGGCGCCGACATAGTGGACACATTACTGCGATCGCCAATCCGTGGTGATTATGGACATTTACCTCCTAATGCGTCTATACGCATAGTTGGTAGAAGAGGCCTACGTTCAGCAGTGGATTGAGATAGGCTGATGATGATGATGTATTTATAGCATGGCGGCCGAATATTATCACTAATCATGATCATGGCCACGAAAATTTACTTTATGGTGGTAGTCAGATGCCAGGGCATTTCGAAGATCATTGAAACTGCGTCCCGCAAGCACGTTTCACCTAACAATTAAACGTTTTGCTGATAAATTATCACAAGGAAGTAGAATTAGGTAGGGCAGGTCCGTATTTATTCCTCTACCAAGGTAAAAACACATTCTCAAAATGAGACGCTCCGCGAGAGACATCCTCATTAGGTATGTCAACATTTTCTGCTGTACCTATGAATTTCTCTTTAGGTTAAGCATTATCTCCAGGATGCTTTGCTATAGTTCCAAATGTCCCCAACTCAATGAGATCATTTTACAAATTGCTTGGCTAAAGAAGTTTTGTTCTCCATGTTTCTTCATATAATATATGATCTAAATAAATAGGGTGCCTAGACCCCGGATAAAAACAGATTTCGCCTGCGCGCCCTGCAATTTTGCTGACGACGTGTCCGTTGCCGTCTCGCTCACACTCTCTTAATAACTCATACAGTATACGCCGGAGTAACCACATGACACGTTTCACTGTTTTTATATTCTTATAGGTAGGTAGTATTTGACTAGTATTGATGCTACAGGCCAGTGTTGGGCATTTTGTACTTTTCGTTATAGGGCGTTCTCCAAAAATATCCGAAACCCTGATTCTTCCAGACCAGATTCTTCTTGGGGTTACCATGACATTCTAATGTGGTTCAGTTTAGATGCAGGGAAAGGGGCAGTCATATACGACTTGTATAGGACGTCCTCCTCTGGACGTGCTTCGGATCATTCGACCCGCTAACTCCTATAGCTCGTCCACGGGCAAAGACAGAACATGAGCGCATTATCTTCAAATGTGTCAACGGCTTGCTCTTTTACTTCTCAACTAGTATCGGACTATTGTGATTTTTTATATCCTCTTTATGCACCACTTATTGGCGATCACGACCGCTTTTCAATGCATTCCCGCTTTTACGTTTTATGTTGACACAGGCACAATGTGTATTGCATGTTATCAGTATTCAGACAATTTGAAGAAGCTATGGAAACGTGTATTTGTTTAAGACATTGTCCGTAAAATAAAATTGTGCGACAAGGCAGGATACCTACCTAACTAGGTACTCTAAGGCTTTTGCATCATTATCACCATTTATGGGTAAATTTTGGGTTGTTCCTACTCAGAATCACGAGCTTTTTCGATCCCAAACGGAAGAAATGTCCCAAAATTTCCATACGTTTTCCGATTTAAGTACCTACTCCTTTTTTACTGGCATACAAAATGTTAACAAGATAGGAAAAAAACTCTATGGTGCATTTTTTCCCATTAAGATCGAAAGAGCTAGTAATTCTGATTAGAAATAACCCATAAATTAAAAATTATGAAAATGGACAAAATAAAAATAAATTCTCCAATAAAGATAAAAAAACGCGAAATAAATGTTTGAAAAAACATGGTGAACACATAGAAAATGCTGTGAATGACTTAATTAGCTGCACCATATAGCGTGCCAGTTATTCTTAAGTGCTTTCTGAAGATTGTCATATTCAGGGGACTGATGCAGTTTGGCGAGAATATAATGTTTAGTTGTTAAGTTAAAAATATCAGTCTATAAATAAATCATTAAAAAAAATATATGTAAAGCAACTATATACACACGTATGTGCGTTTGATCTTATAATTAACCGTAGTTTATAATTAGATGCCACATTTGCATAGTAGTCGAGAAATGCATTATGTAGATTGTGTAATAAAGGACCTCAATTATAGCCTAATAACCAGAGAATATACTTAGAGGCACGGTAAATGTAATTAAATCTTGGTCAAATTTGGAACAGCCTAGTAAGGGAACCATTACATTTTAAAAGAAAATACAAAGACTACCAAGATACGTTATATTTCCCACATAAAACTATCTACCGACTGAAGTTATATTGCGAACTCTTTCACTTATTTGTGTCAGTCTCCGTAGTCTAGTTGGTAGTGACCCTGCCTACGAAGTTCGAATCCCGGCGAGAGCATTATTTGTGTAGTTAGGTCATCATCATCATCATCATATCAGCCGAAAGACGTCCACTGCTGAACATAAGCCTCCCCCAAAGATTGCCACAATGACCGGTCCTGTGCCATCCGCATCCAGCGGACTCCTCTGACCTTCACCAGGTCATCAGTCCACCTTGTGGGGGGCCTACGTGGGTAGGCGCCTTCCGGTACGTGGCCGCCACTCGAGAACCTTCCCGCCCCAACGGCCATCGCTTCTACGAGCAATGTGCCCCGCCTATTGCCACTTCAGTTTAGCGATTCGGAGAGCTATTTCGGTTACTTTGGTTCTGCTGCGGATGGTTTCATTTTTAATCCGATCTCGCAGAGTTAGCAGTTAGGTATATTGGAAATATTTGTTCCTTGGTCGTGTCTGATTCTGAAGAATACTTATATTATCTTAATAAGCATAATTTCTGAGCAGTTTACTTAAAACATTCCACTTTGTCGCTGAGATATTTAATTCATATACATAAACCAAGAAAAGTCAAGTCCTTATGACAAACGACAAAGTGGGACGTTTTAAATAACGAAAACGCTCACATAGACCAGTTGTTGTGACTGGCTGGCAGCACGTTGGATTGGACCGGCAATCCGGAGGTTGTGGGTTCGAGTCCCATGACAACCACATTTTTTCAATGATCCGTTTATAATTTTTTTTTTTCGTTATCAATATATAATAAAATAAATAAATAAATATCTTAGAACACCTTACACAAATCGACGTAGTCCCGCGGAAAGCTCAATTAAGGCTTGTGATGTGGGTACCAATCGACGATATATATACTTATAGATATTTAAATACATACACAGCCAAGGAACAAATATTTGTGATAAATAAATACACAAATAATGCTCGCGCCGGGATTCCAACCCGGAACCTTCAGCTTCGTAGGCAGGGTCACTACCAGCTAGGCTACGGAGGCTGACAAAGCCTACGTAGCCTAGTTGGAGGTTTTTGTTATTCCATCATTGTACTCGTATTATAGTCTTTAAACAATTTCGTAATTCTCACTTCGAACATAATTCGCGAAATCATAAGGCCATAAAACAAAAATGTCCAGGAGTATTCCCGGTTAGAAATTTATGCGTCTCATAGAACCCGACGATGCATCTCCTTTCCGTGTCACCCGCCTGGGTCCAATTAAGTTCAACTCACGACCTTAGCCCTGAGCCACGGAACCAGCGATTTACTACCAAAGGCTAAGAACAAATAAAACATCGAAACCGCACGCCGTACTAAATTGCCTATCAAAAACGGTCCTGAATTTTAGTTGACAAGTGTCACCTCACCCCCTCTCCAACGCATCACGGTAATACATTTCAATATAAACCTATAAAAAATTAAACCGCTATTTAAAAATAGTTGTGATTGATCCATTAAAGTTTTGATTGGCTATATTCCATAAACATTTTGGCAAAGATGCGCGGTATTAAGAAAAAAGCTATGTCCTGCCCATCTTGGCACAATTGAACAATTGTTTTCGGGTGCATATTTGAGCTGGCGTTAGACGTTCATTGTACGTTGCATGAAATATTCCTTTTTGTTAGGAATCTGGCAAAAAAAAGAACTTCCATACACACTTTCTGCGACATTTTAGGAAATGTGGTCAATCTTTCTCAGCATCATTGACTCTACCAGCCTACCAATTTTTATTAATATCGATGACGTGATCCAAATGTACAAACTTTTTGAGCATTGCTCAATTACTCAGCCTTGTGGTGACGGCAGTAAGAAATGTAAGAATACATTTGTCAACACCCCAACTCTTCCCGCGGGTGTCGTAAGAGTCGACTACGGGATTGCAGCGTCACTATCCATCCTTTTATTTGATGATGCAGCAGCGTCGTCATAGTGGATGCATTGCTGCGATCGCCAATCCGCCCAGCGTGGTGATTATGGGCATAAACCTCCTAATGCATCTATAGGCATGGTTAATGGGAGAGACCTACGTCCAGTAGTGGACTGAAATAGGCTGATGATGTGAGTGTGTAAATGAGCCCTTCCTACCCGCGCTTTCTAAGGCCCAACTCCATTGAGGTCTTCGTGCAAGAGAAAGCGGAAAGCGGGTCGGCGCTAGATCACCGCTATTAGATTGTCATGCATGTTGGATTAGGTAATTAATTGTGACAGACAATTTTACTTATGATGCATTAATAATTTCATATCAAGCGTGATGGTGGATATAATTGGAATATGAATTGAAACTTAGATTGATTTCGTCAAAGCCGATGTCCGAGTTTTGGAGATTGGGTGTCAACAAGATGATAAGGTAAGTAATGATTATAATGGTGGCACACAGACATACAGGTCACCTGATAAAGAAAGAAAGAAATAAACATTTATTCGAGAATAACAACTCAAATTAAATTGTTTTAATTCTTGAGTTGTACCTATTTTTTAATTAGTAATAACACTACTGACACTACTGTGTATATAACATAGTAACATAACATAACTATGTATGTACATTTAAATATTAAAGCCAAAGTAAAACCAAAATAGCAAAATTTACCAATCCTCAGCTCTGCATAATTTCAACCTGTTATGTTGTCCTATTGCTTACTTGTCCATTATCATTATCATTGTCATTATGAGTGCCTGTTTTTCTACCTGACTGTAATAACATTTCTCAGCTTTTTGTGTGAATAAATTCCTCAGGGCATGTTCATTGGCCTTTCAGATTTTCCGCCATTTTGGATCAAATCCATATAACCCTCTCTAGAAAAGTGCAAGCAAAATGGATCGGAGGTGAAAGTTCAACATCTTTTGTTGGAACCGGCACGGCTTTGTTCTAAACCTTTGTCAGAGAACAAAAACTTTGAGAACAATACTTGATTGATTGATTAATTCAACTTTGTTCTGGCTTCTGTGAGTATTATTGCTAATTTTAGATTTGCCTGGCTTTCATTCATGTTTAATGTTTCAGATGAGCTAATTTTGAATCAACATGTGGTTGTTTAATACAATAGGGGTAACAAAAATACAGGAAAATGTAAATTTGGAATGAGATGATTTTTTTTAAGAAAAAAACTTATTTATGTACTGGACCGGTCGCCCAAATATGAGTACTTTCTATTGAAAATGTTTTTATTTTGCTTAAAAATAATTGTATCTTCTATTGTTTTCGAACACCACTATTTTTGACACACTTTTATTAACTTCATTTGTAACTATCAATAGTAACTATGCATGTAAGAAAATCATGGAAACTTCCCCCACCCACTTTCCTGTCTTCGACTAGAATGGAATTTTGCACACGCTCTGAATTTTGATGACAATGAAACATGATTAACTAAGAAACGTCATTACTAATCCAATATGGCGGCCTACCCCAAGATGGCAGATTGGCTGTTTGAAATCCCCCACGACCCTTTGTCCGGGTCTGCCTAAATCGCAGTCTGACTAATTCGCGTTATGCCTAAACGTCATTTAAAATTCGCTGTAAGTCTTTGTCGCTATTCGTCTAATTCTTGTATTACCTATTCACAATCTGCCCCAAACGTGATACACTATGTCGCTGTTTGTCCATTCCGCGTTACGCTTAATTGGCGGTTAGTATAAAACACGTTAAAAGTAGGCTTTTCTGGCCTTACGTTTCTTTATTTTGCCTTAAACTCGCTCGCTCGCGAACGCGGAGCTCCTATTTCATGTCTGCTGGCCCTTCGGGCATCTGGAGATACCTAACGAACCTAACATACCTATCTTAATCCGAGTGCTTTTGGATAAAAACAATGGGCCTATATCTCGGTTTGCCAGATTCGCATTTGAACAAAACGCAACAGGCCTAAGTCTTAGTGCGACTATCTCTCGGTTGGTCAAAGCATAACGCTCATTAGTCAGAGTGCGTTTTTGGCAGATCCGGACAGAAGGCCCCACGATATGGGTATCAAATTAAAGAGTTTGCTGCCAGGGATACGAAAAAAGCGTTTTAGTTCAATTTTATAACTCGCTTCATAGGAGTACCTAAAACCAAGAAGAGACCCTTTTACTAACACTCCCTTATTCGTCTGTCTCTTCTGTCACCAGGGTCTCCCCAGATACGAAAGCATCCAACTCATGAAATCGACCGCACGAAATACGAACCCGCACTTGACCGATTTTTTTTACTATTTTCATGTTTATATTTGAATTTGTTACCCGGGTTGAACCTTTGTAGTGTACTACGAATAAAAACAAAAACCGACCAAGTAACTGTGACGTCATTTTATAAAAAAATCTGACGTCACTTCTCAAGGAAGCCGCGCCTTATTACTAATGACATATAATATAAACCGCCTGCCGATTCGCCTCCAACGACGGTTGCTATTTTAATTCATCGCAAAACACAACATAAAAAAAACAGATTGTGCATTTGTGATAGGTTTGTGAAATTTGAATTTGACTTTGAATTATTTTGTTTTAACCAAGTTCTTCAATGTCCGAGATAGAATTCGAAGTTCGAACCCCACGTACTCAGATCAGCTGCTTTCGGCCACCCCCACCCGGTCTTGACAGACACTAGTCAAATCAAATTTAATATCTTGGGTGTATGCAATATCTTAAGCGTTAAGCATTTTTAAATATAAATGGGATTGTAATAAACAACATCATCATATCAGCCAAAAGATGTCGACTCCTCTGCTAAATATAGAGGCCTCCCCCAAAGATTGCCACAATGACCGGACTGCATACCTCGCATCCAGCGGACTTCTGCGACCTTCACTTATAATATGACACCTAATTTTGAATGTGTATCTGTACTTTATGCCCATCGGTGAATTATAACGTTCTGAAGTACCAACACTGTTACTAATAAATTCAAATACCTAATTTTTGTTTGAGTTTTTATAAAATATTTTCACAGAGACAGAGAATTTACATACACACAAACAACAACACAACTTTACAGAATACACTAAAGACGTCTAAAGAAAACTGCTGTAAGGTGCGTTGGGGTAAGATGAAACAGTTACTTGAATGGGGTAAGACAAAATGCTACCTTTTCCTTCTACCAGCAGAAGGACGACTTTCTATCTTTCCCCAATCAGAAAAGTGTTTCAACTTACCCCAATGCACCTTACTTGAAAAACAAATTACAAATCGCTGACTGTGTGACTCAACCTCGCATAATGGCTTACGAGATTGTGTCATAAAAATTCATTTTCAGCACAAAATGCATACATTTCATATACGAGGTTGAGTCACAATCATCGAAATGCACCAAAATATCACAAAACAAGTGACTACTCTGTCCACTCCATTCTGTGCACAAACGGTACGTTCTCACTTTATTTATAAAGCCACGGACAGACTGTCGCGCCGATCCAACCGGCAATATCTCAGCGTCAGCGACCCACCGACTTCTTTGATGATACTACTTATGAATATCGCTGGCTCGTTCTCTGACAGCTCCGTGTGAACACAGCCGAATGGAATGCAACCAGGATCCAAAACGTCATAAGTCTTAAGAACTTTCTAGTAACTTTTGACGTTTTGAAAGCTTGTGGTGGTGTTAAGACACAATTATCGAATGGTATTTATAATGCTGGTGATTGGAGGATTAATCAAGTGGTATTTTTTACTGTTTTTGTAATAGGTTGGCTTTTGATCGTGTCCGTGTTGGATTATTGGTGCGTTTTGTAGGCATGTGTTATAAAATTAAGCCAATATTGGAATGAGGGAGGATTTTCCGATATTTAAATCACGTTATTGTTTCTTCCTAGTTGCTAATGTTATTTATTTTAAAAGCTTAACGAATATTGGAAAAAATGCTAAGTTGGATTCATCAGTCTTAAATAATTCTAACCGGAAATTAAGGTTGATTGGGTCCTATCACAATTTTTTTTTTGATTTTACCAAACTTTCTATGTTGGAATTCTACTAAATTAATTTGGTTGATTACAGCAGTTTTTTGTTGATTTCACCAGTTGTTTGGTATAATGTACAATGTTCTTTGTTGATTTAACCAGAACTCTGGTATCGACTTCAACCTTTTTAGTTTTGTAAATTTGATAGCAAGGATTTGTTACATATATCAAAGTTTCCTCGTAATATAGCCAACCGAAGTCACTTTGGTAAAAAATTTTTTCATTGAAGACACAATGTATTCTTATAGGTCCAATTTGAACGATCGTCTCTACAAATACATTATGTCAAGTGGGTTTTGATCTTTACTCCATACATGCATTTTATACTAGACTTGTCTATACGAGAGAAACATAACTACCGTTTTAGTCCAACCCAGAGAAAGCTGTGATTATTGTCGCCGGTAACGAGATTGGGTGGTTGGCGGATAATCTTTCAAAACCACAAGATGGCGCTGATTCCAAGTGGTCCACGACCGCGGGCAAGGACGGAGAAACGTTAATAATGTTGAAAGAAAACAGTGTGCTTACCATTGAGCTGAGCAGTTCTCAAAAACTTTGTAAAGTAAGATTTTTATTATGTGACGAAGGTAGATACAGCAGTGTAAACTCTTCTATTTAGCGTCAGGTTAACGGGTAAGACAATGGTAGGTATCCGGGCGGACCCTGCACGAGGTCCTACCACAAGCAAATTGGGGTACGATGAATCGGTTTTTTGAATGGGGTAAGACTAAATGTTACCAGCAGTCGCTGTGCCAGAAGGACGACCTCATTCTGAAAACCGTTTTATCTTACCCCATTTTACTGGTGTTAGGACCTGGACTGGTGCAGGGTCCGCCCGGATAGCTACCACCGTCTTACCCGTTAACCTGCCGCTAAATAGCAGTGATTGTACTGCTGTGTTTCAGTTTGGGGGTAAGATAGCCGGTGCATAGATAGAGGCAATCCATCCAAGTCCTCAGGGTAGGCAGGGCATAGGCGATTTTTGGTCACTATGTTCATGGACCTCAGTTTTTGCTTTGCATCAGATAGGTTGAAAGCTCACCTTCGTCACATAAAAAAAGTTCGTGAGTTTACAGGCTTTCTTTCTATCCCTCGCACCAAATCGCGAGCATGCGCGGGATAGATAGAAAGTAACACAACACATCATCAGCTTATTTCAGTCTATTGTTCTCTGGTGTATGCTTATGAATATGGACATATTAGGAGGTAAGTCCGAGTAAAGCTGGTCAAGCGAATTGGCAATCGCAGTAATGTGTCCACTATGATGACGCTGCTAGCTGCCCATTACCAAGGTCATAGTTAAATCCCTTAGTCCACTCTTAAAACACCCACGGTAAGAGCTGGGATAGTGACAAAATGTATTATTATCGCCGTCACCTATGGCCATCACCACGCGATTGGACAATTTTTTTTTTGTTTTCTGTTTTGTAAGTTTGAAAATAATCTAACAAAAAAAAACTTGTTAGCAATTTTCTGTTTTGAATCTTGCGTTCTCTCTTTATATAATTGCACTACCTAGTTAAAAATATCTAATTTTATGTAGAAACTGACTGAGGTCATAAAATATAGGTGCATTTTCAACTCGTTAAAATCCGTTCACTGCGCAGCGCCGTGCAATTTACTCGATGTTGTAATTTACTTCCAAGCCTAGCTAAAAGACGTAACTCCATACAAATATCGCAGTGATATTACAGCCTTTTTGTCTAAAAGGCAGTTTAACCACAAGAAAGGCAGCTTGGAGAAAATTATATTGAAAATTTAACGAGATGTTGCTGGTGACGTTTAAATAACTTGTCTTTAAAAGAACATTACATACTTACCGCGTATTTTGTGGAAAAACGCAAATGGTTTTACTAAATATTTTTTAGCATTTTTAGTATTAGGAAAACAGTTTCATTTTTATTTACTAAAACATGGCAACATGGAGCAGTGAAACAGAAGGTATTAGGTACATCTTAAACACTAACAGCCGTATTCTTAAAAAGTTAGAGGACTGTTGAAGGGTCCTTCAGAGACGGATGTCAAAAAACGTGATTTGTTAAACGTCAAATAGCGCTAATCAGTCCCGCAACAGTTCATTATCTCATGCTCAAGTTACGAGCTCGTGCACCCTTCTTTATCTCCTCATTAAGCCTTAAAGAAATAAAATAATCTAAATTACACTCTAAACCTAAATATACACACACTTAATTACCTAATTAAACATAATATTACATTCACACACTTAAATATAATAATTCCCAAAACGACCCCACGTTACT
>JALPQI010002187.1:0-83265 GCA_025490895.1 Thaumatotibia leucotreta
AAAACCTCCCGAGTTTTGAAAAAAAAATCATAACTTTCGTATTTATGGACACATCTTATTAAAAATTGGAAACAATATCCACATTTTTTTTTGTCTTTAATTTCATTTAAATAAATTTCACCATAAGTTATTACAAGTGGAGTTATGTGGGTTACTACGTTTTGGTTGTTTTTTTACAGTTAGCAAACACGTGGTAACCGACGTCAACAAATGTATGAAATAGCATTTTTCTATCGTTTTTGTGGATAGCAAAAACGCAGTAACCCACTTTAAGTTTACTAAAAGTAACAGTAATAAAGTGTTAAACCACATGCTTTAGATAATTTCAATGAGCCCAGTGCTGTAACACTATTTGTTTTCGTATTGTAAGTATTTTCAAATGCATTAAATGCGTTAAAAACGAAACGTATAAGTATACCTTTATCTTGAAAAATCATAATTAGACTTTTATAAAATGTATAGTTTTAGCAAAGTATAACATAATTGAGCCCAGTTTAAACAAGATAAACAACTAAAAAATCTATAAGTACTTCTATCTAGCACGTTTGAGACTGATAACATTTTTTAGTTGTTTATCTTGTATCTAAAGTATCAATCATTTATTCATAACCATGAAGATAAATTATTATAATATTTATAATAATATAAACGCAATATGAACTTAGTTCCTACATATAGAAAACATAATGAGATCCTATTAAATAATAAAGAAACGTCCACGCTGGACAGAAGAAACGACTAAAAAAGTATGTCATTCTATCTTTATACTACTTTTGCTCAGTCTATATCTGCAGTATCAGTTATCTTCATTAATAATCATGTAGTTAATTATTATAATATAAACACAACGTTAACTTTGCCAAAAGTTATTCGGTCGAATGACACTTCTGCGAAAAGTTGGTTGGGAAATGAAATTCGGCAATACAATTTTCGACGAAAACACAGAATAACATTACGTGTATTTTCAAAATGAAGACAAGAAACAAAATAAATAATCTACGCCGGTTTTATCCCTACGCCTCTGTCCTTCCTTTGTATAAAGATATGAATATGAATATGAATATGAATAATATACCTATACTGAAAAAAAGCCTACTTTGAAAATGTCCTAATAAAAAAAATTCAAAGTTAAACATTGTTAATAAAATTAATCACTGTAATATTTTCTTCGGTTACCGAGATGATTGCTCATGAAATAAAAGTATAGAAACGGATAAACTCTCGTATATTAATTGAATTGAACTTCATCCCGATGTTTCGAACAAACAAAATAAGAAAGATAAGTACAAAAACTACCCACAAAGAAAAATTTACTTAACCAGAGACAATATTATATTTTAAGGGTGGATGTACAACATAATAAAATGCAATTTAAGCTAGTTATTCATTACAAGTGGTTCTCTGCCTTTTCGCCGAAAATTTTATTGCCGAATCACTTCCCAACCAACTTTTCGCAGAAGTGTCATTTGTTAGTGAATTTCATTTCCCAACTTTACATAATCCAACCTAACCGAACCCAACTAGTGGGTTATTCTCATTTCCCAACTATGGGGTTGGGAAATTAAATGGTTGCGAAATAATTAGTTGCCAAAAGTTATTCGGTCGAATGACACTTCTGCGAAAAGTTGGTTGGGAAATGAAATTCGGCAATACAATTTTCGACGAAAACACAGAATAACATTACGTGTATTTTCAAAATGAAGACAAGAAACAAAATAAATAATCTACGCCGGTTTTATCCCTACGCCTCTGTCCTTCCTTTGTATGATTGTATTGTTAGGAACCTTCCTACCTGGGGTACCTGCCCCAATTTTGAGACCGGCTAGAAACTCAGGGGGACAAATCTTTTCAAAAAACATTTGCAGTAAGGCTTTGGTTCTCGCTAAGGAGAAGAGATCCATTCCTAGAATGTTGCGTGAGGTCATTGTGACAATGAAATATTCAAATTTTAATAGGATAGAAACAAGCTTATCTCTATCACCAGCTTGGGATCCTATAGTTTATCTAATAAAGGAGCCGCATAGACCGTGAGGCTAATGGGTTTGACAGTATTGAGCTTTTTAGTACAGGCAATTTTTACAAATAAGAAATACGTAAGTATGTATGTAAATAATATGTATTTATCGGTTTAGTGCATGTGGATCTTAAGAAGTACTACAAATGTTTTTTTAATAGATGTGTCCCGCTGAGTTTCTTGCCGGTCCCAAAATTGGGATACCTTCCTAACAATACAATCATAAAAAAGAAGGGATTTCTTCTCAGGTCAGAGGTGTAGGGATAGAACCGGCGTAGATTTTTTTCTTTCTTCATTTTGAAAATACTTATAATGAATAACTAGCTTCATTTGCAATATTTGTAATATCTACATCCCTTAAAATGTCTGTGGTTTAGTATATTCTTTGTGGGTAGTTTTGCACTTATCATTCTTATTTTGATGTAGGTAGATCTATCAAATTTCCTCGATTGTCAGTCGCCCGCAGACCACGAACTCCTATAAAGTGTTCGAAACGTCGGAATGAAGTTAAATTTAATGAATATACGTGCGTTTATCCGTTTTCATTTTTTATTTTAATCAGTAATCACTTTAGGCAAAATTCTCGTTATAATGTTTCAAAATTCCAAACACTTCGACTCACTTTCGCTCCGCGGACCGCACTGAGTGACGTCGCAAGCGTCTGCGCAATAGCGGCGACTGCCACGTTAAAACGTTTTAAGGCGCGCGAATCTAAGCCCCTACGCCCTACAAAAGTGAAGTAATTATTAAGTAGCTAGCTTTACGTGATCCTTGTAAATGCAGTAAAAGACAAGATTCTCTAATTTGATACTGCTAGCCGAAATATTATTTCCTGTCAAATGGCGTAACTGCAAGACTTTCAAATCTATGAGCGGCAAACACGTAGTAACCAGCATCGTCGTCAGAACAACGGGCGGTTTTAAGTGCTGTAAATGCTTTGATTTAAATAACAGAGGTTTTTTTGCTACTTACTACGTGTTTGGATAATACATTTCAAGAAAAATGGGAAAATTTGTAGTTCCTAATTTCCTTGTTTTTCATCATATCGGCACGCGGATGGCACCAATCGACGCGGAAAAAATCGAAGATTCCGAAAGTGCAATAAAAAAAATTTTGACCTTGTGTTGGTTACTACGTGTTTGCTTTCCAGCGTCGATATCTATATCTATACAGAATAAAGAAAACTTAAGATTTAGAGATGTAAAAGGTCTCTAATCGTCATGATTTTTTTATTTTATTCTTATTATATAAAAGACAACAGCCAATACCTATTTAAACATGACATCACAGTA
The DNA here is from genome assembly GCA_025490895.1 of Thaumatotibia leucotreta. Taxonomy (NCBI): domain Eukaryota; kingdom Metazoa; phylum Arthropoda; class Insecta; order Lepidoptera; family Tortricidae; genus Thaumatotibia; species Thaumatotibia leucotreta. The sequence continues at coordinate 3,307 of JALPQI010002187.1, forward strand.
AAATAAACTCATATTAAATTAAACTAGAGATGTATAGTATACTCTCTAATGTCAATAATACATAATTTTGGAGATGTAAAGTGTCCCCAGTGTCAGTTAATAAATAATAATAATAATGATTTGGAGGTGTAAAGAATCTCCAAATGTCAATAAAAAGTAAATAAAAAGGTGTATGAAACAAATGTTTCATGTCAGAAGACAGTTAAACTAACAGTCATGTAAACTAGTGCTACAGAATACATAATTATTATGTATCCAATAAGTCAAAATTTTGATATATAAGGAGATGATGAATGGGCTCCATGGTGAAATAAATATTAAGTGTGGAGATGTAAAAGGTCTCCGCGGTCAAAGAAATTAGATGCTAAGAATAATAAATAAAATTAATAATTTTGGAGGTGTAAAGGCTCTCCAAACGTCAAAAAATAAAATAATAATAATAATTATAAAGAGGCTGTTAAGCTAACAGTCTTATAAGCTAAGTCTACAAAATACATAACTAATATGTATTCAAGTCAATGTCATGTAAATCTAAGACAGCTCTTGAGACTGAAGACACGGCCATGGTTCCTTGTCATTCAAGTAATCGTCAACTTTATAATAACCCTTTTTGAGAAGACCATTTTTGATGTACATTTTGAATGCCTTATAGGGCAGTTCCCATGCCTCTAAGGGTACTTTGTTGAAAAAGGTAACACAGTTTCCAACAAACGACTTTTTTACTTACTGTAGACGAAACTTGGTAACCAATAACTTATGCTTGTTCCGTGTATTGCGGCTGTGAATGTCAGAAAGCTTCTTAAAGGATTTAATATTCTTATGTGTGTACATTATCACATCCAGTATGTATTGTGAAGCTACTGTGAGAATATCTATTTCCTTAAATCGTTCTCTCAGTGAGTCGCGAGAGCTCATATTGTAAATGGATCGAATAGCTCTCTTCTGAAGAATGAAGATGGTGTCCAAATCTGCTGCTTTGCCCCAAACCAGTATGCCATAAGACATAATACTGTGAAAGTAACTAAAGTAAACTAGGCGAGCTGTCTCCACGTCAGTGAACTGTCGGATTCTTCTAACTACATACGCGGCAGAGCTCAGCCTTTTTGCCAGGGTAGATATGTGAGGAGCCCATATAGCTGCTGTGTAATATTACACAGCATATTACATGTAGCACTTGCAATTATAGTAGTAAGTAGGTATTGGAATAATAAGACATAAAATATTTTACGTACAAACGGGTCCTAATCGCGTAAACATACGTTTAAAATTATCCTGACATTTCGGGCATGACGTTACACCCGTGGTAGCAGGCAGACTGGCCAGAGAATTTATCGACACCATCTAGCTGCGCGTGTTTTGCGAACTACCCGCATTTGGACTTGATTATCACTTCTAGGCTAGGGCTGTCACTAGAACACTAGAACACAGTACACACAACACTCACAACCCAATGGATTTAATTCAATTTCATTCCATGGTTTCTCGCCAGTCTGCCTGCGACCACGAGTGTAACGTCGTGCCCGAAACGTCAGGATAATATTAAACCTAAATTTATGCGATTAAGATCCGTTTGCCGTATGGTGACGGCATTAAGAATACATTTGTCACCACCCCAACTCCTCCTGCGGGTGTCGAATCGACTAAGGGATTGAAGTGTCGCTGACCATTCTACAAGATTGATGATGGGCAGCAGTGTCATCATACTGGACATATTACTGCGATAGTCAATCCGCTTGCCCAGCGTGGCGATTATGGACATTTACCTCCGGTAGGAGAGGCCTACGTCCAGCAGTGGACTAACATAGGCTGATGATGATGTCGTAAAAATATGAGTGATAATCGTGAAAGTTTAAATCAACGTTGTTTTCTTTGAAGTAGGTAGGTACACTTATTTCAGTCTTGATTATCACAAGTGTTGAGAGACGAGCTCGATTATGTAGTTTTACGACTGTCATGAAGAGATGTCGTTAAGAATATAAATAAACCTAAGAATCATTGACATTGGAGAGGTCATCCCTTTTTTTAGATCACTAGAAGATTTATTTAACCGTCTATTTCATTAGTAATTTGCGTTATCTAAGTCTGTTATTTAGAGTGAAAATAATGAACAATACTTAGATCCATCTAAAATTTTGTTTAGTTTATGCTGTAATATGAAACTATTAAAAAAATAACGTAATAATTGAATATTTACTTGGTAATGTTGCGGATTAAGTAGGTACTTTATTCTAGTCTGTAGGTACCTATCTGACAAAGCCTGCGTTGCAAATTTTAATTTGTGGAATTGATTTATGTTGATCAATAAAATATAGTATTTTGCACTTAAAAAAAAGAAAAAAACTTAATTAGAACCTAATAAATTTAAAGTCTTTGTCACTGTTTCTTTTAAGTGCGACAATAGTACATTTCGATGTAAGTGCAAAAAAAAATGAAAAGGTGAAAGTTGGAGCCCGAGTGAAACGAGGGCGACAATCACCCGAGTTAAAAAGAAGTTTTTACACGTGTATCGAACGACTTTTTTCATAATAAGTGCCTTAAAAAGAGAAATATACGCAAAGTTTACTTTTCCGCACTGGTTAGGAAAAGATAGTCGCCTGCTGGATGCTTAGTTAAAACATTCGGGGCTATTCGTCAACCTTTTCGCCCTAGAGCTTTAAACTTAGTTAAGGACGGGGCAGTATTTTTAGGACGTATCTTAATGAAAAAGTCATGTTATCAGTTGAAGCCTAAAACGCGTTATCTAAGTGCTAGAACAAGCTTTAGAATACTAATAAGTAAGTGTACACTTGTACAGTCGTGACCATAAATATGTAGGTATTTTTCATCTGTTTCTATTTTCTCAGAGATAGTTCTTTTCATATTAAAATATTATTGAACCGGGCTACCCACGTATTTAAGTCGATGATTGCTCGACATATTTGAGTCTCACGTTAGTTGTAATTCTAAAATAGTTATTTTCTGTGTATTTAAGTTTCTATCTATTACAAAAATATTGGATACTTGTTAGCATAATATTGCCACAACGAAAAAAACCGCTTTGATTGACTTCAATAAATGTAAAGATGACATCTTACATTTTAATTAAACGTTGTCAAGCAAATAATCGTGTTTCAATTCAATTATTAGTTTGCCAAGATGGATTTTTTTGGGTGGGCAAAGTTACCCCCTAGAGCTAATGTAACCCAACTTTACCGGTACCGAAATATCATCATACCGGAATCAGAAAGGGATTCCAAAGTACTGTTGACACAAGAATTGACACAACATTTACCATGAAAAGAGTTGCTTATAGATGTAGTGAGTGCTTAATTAACCCCTGGAGTGCCTAGTGACGGAACCACAGATGTCATATATACCATAGATCAAGCAAACGTATCTACTTAGCGTGTCAAATGAACTCAGTGAAATCCACTGAGTTGTCCGTCTTTAATCGCAGCTTGCAGCTTTCGGGCGTCAAATTTTGTAAGTTGAAGTGAACAAAAAGTAAGATGATCCTTAAGTAATATTAATTGCAACAACACAAAAAAATATGAATACTCAAGAGCCTGAGACATATTTAAAATCATAGGCAAGTAACAACTTCAGTACAAAATATGACACGCTCGGCCGCCATACAAATGAATGAACTTGTTTCTTCTATCTAAATCTAATTCTGTGGACGGAACTGTCACGAGCGAATTGGACTATAATTTAAATTAATTAAAGTAATTAATCGACAACCAAATTTTTGACAGCGGCGTTCTAGGGGTTAATCTATTGTCTGTAAGTCTCTGCACTTAAACTATGAATGTAACTATGAATATATAGATAAGCGGTGGTGGCTCAGTGGTTTAGACGTTTGACTTTCAATCCGGAGGTCGTGGGTTCAAATCCTGGCTCGTACCAATGAATTTTACCGAAACTTATGTATCAGATGATATTTACCATTAGCTTTCGGTGAAGAAAAACATCGTGAGGAAACCTGCATAGTACATCCGCGAAGAAATTCAAAGGTGTATGTGAATTTCCCAACCCGTTTAGGGCCAGCGTGGGGACTATGGCCCAATCCCTCTCATATATGAGAGGAGGCCTGTGCCCAGCAGTGGGACATTATAAAGGCTAAAATATTTAATTATATTTTTATATCATAGATTTGCTAGTACACTGTTGTGACAACAGTACTTTCGAATCCCATTCTGATCGCGGTTTGATAATACTTGTGAGCGTGACTGTGCCTAATCGTTAAAATTGTCACGTTGCCGTCTGACGACATTATTCGTTATTTATTTAGGGCTTTTTGGCGTTTGACCTTAAAAGGTCTAGTTTTATTTTCAATCCTTCTGCAATTTCGAGACCTGCGCGCCTTACAACCTGTTTCACAACCCATAAATTATATCCGTCAGATAAAATTATCACTGACCTTTTCTCCAAGCATATAAAAGGAAAAGTACATCTGACATTTATTTGACACGTATATTTTATTAGGGGATGGTGAAAAGATTTTTTACTATTCCATTCGAACCACCTTAAAGCTTAAGAGTTAAGTTAATCTACAGACGGCTTAGGTTGATCTACAGACCAACTTTCTGTGGGGTTCATTATGATTATATTTATTCAATGACTTCAATGCGTTCATGAAACGGTGTAATTTCCTTTAATAGATAATAATAAATATCTTTGGACATCTTACACATATCGACCTAGTCCCACGGCAAGCTGAATTAAGGCTTTTGATGTGGGTACGAGGGGAGAGGAAGGTCGATAAATACATATAATAGATATATATATATATATATATATATATATACATACAGACACTTAAATATGTATAGACTAAGCCACAACCAAATATTTGTGATAAATAAATACACCACACCATAATTACCTTAATGATTCGAACCCGGAACCTCCTAGGCAGGCTTCGTAGGCAGGGTCACACATCAACCAGTTAGGCTAGTACTCGTAGCTATATAAAATATAATATATTATTGTTAGACTACAGAGACTAACATTAGTTACTTATTCGCGGCGATTCATCTATACATGTAGGTACCTATTACGTGAGGTTACAATTTAATTAATAAAATGTTTTTGTTCGAGTTGGTAAAAGTAAAGGTGCATTCAGACCAAACGAGCATTCGCTATTTTATCCCCCTACGAAATTCGATCGTTACACAAAACGTGATTCGTTGATTTCATAGAGTGGGGGATAGAATAGCGAATGCCCGTTTAATCTGAATGCACGTTTATATGATTAATGTAATTTACAAAAGTTTTATTTTCTTTTATTTATTTCTAACTAACTTTTATTTACAGTCAAACCAAACATACAAGTTATAGGATACTTAAAAATATATTTTAAACTATGTACATTTATCTAACAGCATGTATTATGTAGTATATATTATGTCACTAGTATCTTACTCTATTGTGGTAGGTGTAGAATTTAATTCGAGATACCCAGCAGCTGTGGCCAGGAATTTTGTAAAAATGTCAAACGAGGGAACAAATAGAATAATTTTATAGATAGATTAAGAGCTACATACAGAGGACTGGTAACTAGCGTCATTGTACTGAAGTTTGGGATTGAAAAAAATTAAAGAAAAAAAAACCTTTTTAAAAACAAGCTTTTATTATTTATTTATAAAATGAACTAAAAAGTTAAAAATAAATTAACTCTAAAAAGAAATATAACACTTTGTAACTTGATTGTAACCTTTAACGACAGATAAGCGTCTTCGTCTAGGACAAAATAATTCCATATTGTACAAATTTATTTAATTTTAACACTAAAACTTTTCACCATACATAATTATTCAATCTCGTCCCCCCTCTATATCATTGTCCCCATTTATAAATGAAAGCGTGTTACATTTAATACAACACAACATTTTCCTCAAGCTATCACAATGTAACACGCTTTCATTTATAAATGGGGACTATGATAAAGAGGGGGGACGAGATTGAATAATTATGTATGGTGAAAAGTTTTAGTGTTAAAATTAAATAAATTTGTACAATATGGAATTATTTTGTCCTAGACGAAGACGCTTATCTGTCGTTAAAGGTTACAATCAAGTTACAAAGTGTTATATTTCTTTTTAGAGTTAATTTATTTTTAACTTTTTAGTTCATTTTATAAATAAATAATAAAAGCTTGTTTTTAAAAAGGTTTTTTTTTCTTTAATTTTATTTTTAACTTTTTAGTACTTCTATTTTTAATTCGAGATTTACTACGACGTAGTTCGCAGCGCGTAGCAGCGTTATTCCGTTATGAAGTCCGTAGTTCGTTCACATGATATGTAATATGTACTGTACTGATTTAAATATCAATAATGTTGACATTATTATGTAATCACTTGTTAGTTATGTGTAACGTTTCTCATTCTATCCATTTCTTTTAATGCATCAACATTACAAGGTTTATACGACGTCAACTTGGAGCAGTAAAGTTCTTCGATTTGAAGACCTGCTAAAGACCTAACTCGGCTTAAAGCTACATAAGCTTGACCAGCAGCGAACAATTTGGAGCCTAGATAAATAACAGCATGATCTACAGTAGTTCCCTGCATTTTATGCACAGTTGAAGCCCAAGATAAGACAATCGGGAGCATTCTTCTTTCAGCTGTGCCGTGATTAAATTTAGCAGGAAATTGAACTGATTTAGGGTGTATTATGTGAATGCCATCGTTACCAAAGTCTACGCGAACTGATGGTACATCGCTACCGTATAGTTGAGCACGTCTGTAATCATCATCATCATCATCATATCAGGCGAAAGACGTCCACTGCTGAACATGGGCCTCCCCCAATGATTGCCACAATGACCGGTCCTGCGCCACCCGCATCCAGCGGACTCCTGCGACCTTCACCAGGTCATCAGTCCACCTTGTGGGGGGCCTACCCACGCTACGCCTTCCGATACGTGGCCGCCACTCAAGAACCTTCCCGCCCCAACGGCCATCGGTTCTACGCGCAATGTGCCCCGCCCACTGCCACTTCAGTTTAGCGATTCGGAGTGCTATTTCGGTTACTTTGGTTCTGCTGTGGATGGTCTCATTTTTAATCCGATCACGCAGAGAGACTCCTAGCATAGCCCTCTCCATTGCCCTTTGGGTGACATTGAGCCTTCTTATGAGGCCCATTGTAAGCGGCCACGTTTCAGTACCGTATGTCGTTACTGGCAACACACACGGATCAAAGACGGTATATTCGTCTTCAAACACCGCGGAATATTGGACGAAAATATGTGTCGTAGCTTCCCGAACGCTGCCCAACCGAGTCGGATTCGACGATTGACTTCTTTCTCGAAGCTGGACCTACCTAACTGGATTGTTTGTCTTAGGTATATATATTCGTCTACAACTTCGAGTGTAAAGTCTCCGATTATTACGGGAGGTGGTGCTACATGGGAATTTCACATGATTTTCGTCTTATCCATGTTCATCCTAAGACCAACTCGCTTGGAGGCTTTACTGAGGTCAATGAGCATAGTACTTAAGTCCTCCAAGGTCTCAGCCAAGACTACTATATCGTCTGCGAATCGAAGGTGAGTGAGGTACTCGCCGTTTATGTTGATACCCAGCCTTCTCCAGTCCAGAGTCTTAAATACATCCTCCAGTGCAGCGGTAAACAGCTTAGGGGAGATGACATCTCCCTGCCTAACGCACCGCTGCAGCAAAATAGGCTTCGAGCTCTGGTCTTGGAGTCGGACTGACATTGTGGCGCTCTCGTACAAACACTTCAACACCTCGATATAGCGGTAGTCGACTTGGCACCGTTGGAGAGACTGTAGTACTGCCCAGGTTTCGATCGAATCGAAGGCTTTCTCGTAGTCCACAAACGCTAAGCAGAGGGGCAGGTTATATTCTTCGGTCTTCTGTATAACCTGGCGAAGCGTATGGATGTGGTCTACGGTACTAAAGCCTCTTCGGAAACCGGCTTGTTCGGGGGGCTGGAAGTCATCAAGCCTGCGTGCAAGACGATTCGTACTGACTCTTGAAAACAGCTTATAGACATGGCTCAGAAGTGATATGGATCGGTAGTTCTTCAATAAAGCGTTGTCACCTTTTTTGAAGAACAGTACCACCACACCTCTGTTCCATGCCTTTGGCGTTCTCCCTTCCAGTAAGACGGAATTGAACAACTCCTGAAGGGCCATAAGGACCGGTTTACCACCCGCCTTCAGAAGCTCAGCTGTAATTCCGTCCTCCCCAGGTGCCTTGTTATTTTTGAGCTGTTCAAGAGCCATTCTAATAATTCCTTCGTCTGTAATACGGCCATATAATTTCAGTGATGTGACCTATTGCTCCATTCACAAGTCCCTTAGCAACGTCAACGTTAGACCTCAACATACCATTCAGCCCTCGGCACGTGCTCACCTTGGCATTGGGTCATCCACAATCATATATAATTAATATGGGACGAAAGCAAGAGACTCGTCAAGACGAATCAAACGAGACCAAACTCGATGGGGTTGCGTCGTTTAATTACGGAGTTCCGATGGCCACCTTCCGGCTCCAACATCAGACCCTAGTTACCATATAGTATCAAAGTACTCGTCAAGACTAATCCAATGAGCCCAAACTCGATAGGGTTGCGTCGTTTAATTACGGAGTTCCTATGGCCACCTTCCAACTCCAACATCAGACCCAGGTGACCATATAGTATCAAAGTACTCGTCAAGACTAATCCAATGAGCTCAAACTCGATAGGGTTGCATCGTTTAATTACGGAGTTCCTATGGCCATCTTCCGGCTCCATCATCAGACCCTGGGTACCATATAGTATCAAAGTACTCGTCAAGACTAATCCAAATAGCTCAAACTCGATAGGGTTGCATCGTTTAATTACGGAGTTCCTATGGCCATCTTCCGGCTCCATCATCAGACCCTGGGTACCATATAGTATCAAAGTACTCGTCAAGACTAATGAGCTCAAACTCGATAGGGTTGCATCGTTTAATTACGGAGTTCCTATGGCCACCTTCTGGCTCCATCATCAGACCCTGGTTACCATATAGTATCAAAGTACTCGTCAAAACTAATCCAATGAGCTCAAACTCGATAGGGTTGCATCGTTTAATTACGGAGTTCCTATGGCCACCTTCCGGCTCCATCATCAGGCCCTGTTTACCATATAGTATCAAAGTACTCGTCAAGACTAATCCAATGAGCTCAAACTCGATAGGGTTGCATCGTTTAATTACGGAGTTCCTATGGCCATCTTCCGGCTCCATCATCAGACCCTGGGTACCATATAGTATCAAAGTACTCGTCAAGACTAATCCAATGAGCTCAAACTCGATAGGGTTGCATCGTTTAATTACGGAGTTCCTATGGCCATGGCCACCTTCCGGCTCCATCATCAGACCCTGGTTACCATATAGTATCAAAGTACTTGACAAGACGAATCTAATGAGCTCAAACTCGATAGGGTTGCATCATTTAATTACGGAGTTCCTATGGCCACCTTCCAGCTCCATCATCAGATCAGCTCTATGTCACAATAACATTGCATTGTCATCCGATTTGTACATGCATTCTAAATTTCAGCTCAATCGGAAACCGGGAAGTGGATCAAATTTAAGTTGCAAGATTTGATTACAGAACGACAGACAACGGGACAGGTGAAACTAAATAAAAGCTTGTAAAAAGGGGTATCTCGCGAGGTCGAAGGGTAGTTCTGACAAACTGTGAAGATACGTTAAAATGAACATATTGTAGTAATAATGGATTTATTATTGAGCCTCGTATTAATCTGAAATAGTACATTACTACACAAGTACGAAAAACATGAAATTTGAAACGAGTGGCGACGTTTTAAAACACGACCGATAGGGAGTATTTTAAATCGACACGAGTTACGAATTTTGTTTTTGCACGTGTCTCCTACGACGTTTTTTACTGCAGATGGCCCTCCGAAGTTTTGGACCTGACGTAAAATCACACTTCTCGCACTAGAGCCTAAAAAAGCCATTATCTGTACTAAAAAAGTATTTTATTGTAGCAAGTTGTCTTCGTACTTCTAGGCTTTGATACGTGACCATCCCCAGTAGAAACAGTGTGGGATACATTTAGGGATAGTACCCATATATTTTCCAGTAAAGATAATCTTATAAATGTAAATGACTTTTCAATCTTTTCAAGAAGAAGAATTAATTCTTTTTCATGTGTGGTATGGTGGGAAGTAATCGGATTACCTTTTGCCCAAATCTGCAAGCAACTATGTAGCATCAACATCAATGCAAATTGGCAAGTGCAGTCCAATCATCACTGCAACTGAAGTGCTATGCTATCTGTCAGTGAGATCTGCAGTTCCGAGTGCACTCTGCACACAAATAGAAGGGAATGCAGTCAACAGTACAAGAATATTGATTTATAATTTCGTACCTTGTGTTAGCATTTTCATATTTTGTTATACCCTTTTTATACAGGGTGGTTAGTGAGTAACCCGATAAACTTGAAAGGTGTATTCCTGACCACATTTTGAGACTATAATGTCGTATGAACTTTTCTGGATACGGCTTATTTTAAGAGATAATGACTTATTTTTCAAAAAACTTTTCATCATAAGTCACTGATAAATGCCTGCACGATTAAAATTCTTACACTAATAGTTTTCATCTTGACATACTCACTAAAGAAAGTTAGAGAAAATGACAAATAAGTATCAGAAAAATGTTCAACTAAAAAAAATTCATATTCTTAAAAAAAATATTTCCCTACAATGTATTACTGGGCATGTATTTATAAAAAAATTTAGTTATCACTTAAAAGCAGCCCAAGGATTCCTCAGAGCTTGGGCCAACACTTGTCATCGCCCAGTGGTGACGACAGTAAAAATACATTTGTCACCACCCCAACGATTCTTGGTGTCGTAAGAGTCGTCTAAGGGATTGGAGTGTCAACCATTCCTATATTGACGATAGGCAGCATCATCATAGTAGATACGCTACTGTAATTGCTAAGCCGCTTGGCCATCATGGCGATTTTGGGTACCTATTTCACCTAATCGATATAGGCGGGGCACATTGCGCGTGGAACCGATGGCCGTTGGGGCGGTAAGTTTCTCGAGTGGCGTCCACGTACCGGAAGGCGCAGCGTGGGTAGGCCCCCCACAAGATGGACTGAGATGACCTGGTCAAGGTCGCAGGAGGCACAGGACCGGTCATTGTGGCAATCTTTGGGGGAGGCCTTTCGGCTGATATGATGATGATTTATCACCTAAAGTCCGTACACGTAGGTAACAGGAGAGACGTCTGGCCAGCAGTGGACTGATAAAGGCTGATGACGACCATGTCATAGTAACATAATAACGGTCATAGCGAAGAGTCTCGATCAAATGGAGTGATCAGTGGTTGGATCAAGAGTCAGACGCAGAAAGTCCTGGACACGGCGCGCATAGTCCGGCGGTTCCTCTCCCTGCAGCCCTATAACCACCGGCAGCTTGGGCCCGCCCCGCTGAAGCGCCTATGACAACGCCATTTACTTTGGTCGCTAAAATAACTAAAAATAGTACATTTCCTAACTAGTGCGGGAATTTTTTTTTTCGGTGAGGGTGAAAGATGGAGCCCGAGTGAAACGAGGGCGACAATCACCAGAGTTAAAAAAGTTTTTGCACGTGTAAGGTACGATTTTTTTCATAACAAGTGCGTCAAAAAGAGAAATTCCCGCGCGCGAAGCGTGCGGAAAGTTCGTTTTTCGCACGAGTTAGGAAAAGTATTTTATAAAAGCAACGCATAATGTAACAGCGATTTCTTTTACCTAATATCATTGGAAATGTCTTTAAAAAATTCAATTTATTAATTAAACAATCAAATCAAAACATAAATGTCACAAAACTGAAAATAAATCAAATCTAGCACTATTTGTCTTTAAAATAATCTCTTATTTAAATTCTTGCAACAGGTATTTAAAAATAATCACCCTCCAAATCACTATCAGGAGTCTTAACTCAAATATACTTCGATTCTTACGGCCTGTTTTACAATCCTTGCATATTGATATATATTATTAAGATAAAATGATTACTATCATTTTAAATAAAAGGACAGCTTGATGACTTGTATGTATTATACAGTGTGCTACAATGACCGGGCTTTTAATAAAATTAACAATATATACACGCATTACTAGCAATCGCTTTCAAACTAAGTATTAACAGTTGACAAATCTTTAAATTAACTGTAGGTACATTTTTTTTTCCTTTGAACGATCAATGGAAAGCGTGTATTGATTAGTTGTCAAACACTGCGAATGGCTGATATCTGTCATTTTCAAAGGCTAATGAATGATTCATTTTGAAGTTCATTGCTGCTCACTCCTACTTTTCTTACATTAGGAGAATAATTTTAAATATTAAGTTAATTAACTAAAACATATTAAGAGTTTCATCAAGAATCTGCATCCCATTGCTCAGTTTCAAAAGAACCTGGATGATGGTAACACACTGTATACAGTGTGTAAGTCTAATACGGGCGATCAATTAAACCAAGCATGGGATTCATTAGTGTAATCATGGATTACAAGGTTTTTTTTAAAGTTACTCTTAATTATGACCCCACAGATTTTTTTTAAGATTATCAGAGCAGCAATGTAGGTACGAACATTTGTTATTGTTGATATGGCAGTTATGTCATTTGCTTTTGAAATTAGCTGTCATCGAGTGCTTAACTCGCGTATGTTGCTCTACATTACGCGCCGAATTATTTTGTATGGAAAATTTTGTTGCTCTAATTTTAAGTAAAAGTTATTTGAATGTACTTATTATGTCGTAAACCAACACCCGTTAAGAGCTTCGCCCGTATTAGACTTACACCCTGTATACTCGGGGAAGTTGAAACGGGCCCTAACTGAAGCAAACTATTTTGAATATAAACGGCGCAGCCATTTTGTGATACGGAACCTTCAACTTTTATCAACCATTTCGGCGCCATCTGTGATCAACATTGCGTATTTATCTTCATTGAAGGAAAACAACACTATTTGTAGTTCCAAAGTGCGTGCCTGGCAAATAAAACTCCCGCGCGACGTGACAAAAATACGAATTTTGTGATGCCCTAATTTCCATATTATTTGACATCTGTCAAATAAGCTTAACTGTAATTGGCTCTCCTAGCCTCATTTCAGCTATAGTAGTATACTTTCGGAGTTGACTGTTAGATTCCGACCAGCCAAATCTTGTTGACGATTATTTTCCTTACGGTATCACTAATTGTCTATGATTTAAAATGAAAAAATAGGAACGTAGTAGGTTGGTGCTATAATCAGCTCGACGAACCTTGATCCCTATGACAGCTGTCAGTTCCATACATTATCTGTCAACAATGTCGCAATTTGACAAGTAATGTATGAAACTGACAGCTGTCATAAGGGATCAAGGTTCGTCGAGCTGATTATAATATTTGGATACTTTAGCGTTTTAGTTGTCCCAGAAATTTCATTAATTGGAGAAATTTATAAAACCTGAATCTCACAAACGAAACGAAACTAGGTATTTATAATTCCAATTATATTATTTAGACTGCATTTTATTTCTCACTTTGGTTATTAAACTTATTAATAATCGTTTAGCGTATAGACATCATTATTTATTTTGTTTTTTGTTAATTTTCTTTGAGTTCACGTCACATAACGAATATTACCAAAAACATATTCTCTTAATTCCCATACAAAGTGTGACGTTCCGAAGATTTTTTTGAATTCCCCGCCTAAAATGTCACCCACGAGTCAGGCGACTCTGAAAGATATCCTAGCCAACTATATACGAGGAAATCCAATCTAAAGAAAATATGACCCAATCATTACACTTTAGACTTCATAATTGGGTCGTTTGCCCTAACTAATGTGTCCCGTATTCGCCACAACCAATATAAATGACATTTTATGGAGCTGAATTTATGGGACGGAATATATCGCAAGTAAAGAATGCTCTCGAATGTCCGGCTTCCACTTATCAAGGTTTTTCTGTACGTATATTGTGAAGCTGAAGCATGGCCACCCGGAAATGTATGATTTATTTTCCCAAGTATAAGTACAGGGAAGCCCCCAAGCAGGGTGCCCCCGAGGAAAGGGAAAAAATTCAACAGCGGATTTCTGGCCAAATTTTAAGTTAAAATGTCATATGAAGTTTTCTGGATTCAGTCTATTTTAAGAGATAATTTGTTTTTTTCTAAAACCGTTACGCTATGATAAACGCATTTTAGGAAATGGTTTTGTCACCATGTTGTCTTAGTCTTGTCACACTTAATGGACAGAAATCAAATGAACAAAAAAGCTAGCAAAATAAAAAAAAAACTTTAATGTGCATTTTTTGCGATAGTTTGATTAATTAAATCCTTTTTTTGTGTATTAAGGCATTCAAAACATAAAAAAAAACGAAAAAAAAAAATTTTTTTTGCAGATTTGACCAAAACTCATTTAATATTTTTTTGTTTCTTTTAGTCTCAGGAATATGCTGTTAGAATTTTTCCCTTTCTTCGTGGGCACCTTATATAGGCCTTTCCATCTGTGTCAGATGTTTTAAGCAGCATCCAAACGACACTTGCGTTCGTGGCTGTATAGCCCAATGCGGGAGAGGATCCCGCGTCCACACACACGACAGGGTGCTTAGCCAAGTTGCCAATCGCTAGCGCTTCATAATTAATCGCAGCTAACTGTCTTTGTCGCACTAATAAGAAAGAATGACAGAGAGAGAAAACTACGTTACGCAACTAAGCGCTAGCGATTGGCAACTTGGCTAGGCGCCCAGGTGTGTGCTCCCCCAGGTGGTCGAGGGTTGGAGGCCTGCTCGTGGCGGCTCATACGCTTCTCCTTTAGTGAGGTGAATCAGGATTTGTCGTGCTTTGTGTTACGCCACGTAACATGTAGCGAAATTTAAGTTTTTCTCGAGGTATTATAATAGTAAGGCGTTATTTAATAGTAAATAAATAAAGAGAGTGTTAGAAGCTTTTAATGACTCTAGTTAGTATTCCGCTTACCGACCGTGATGTATACAATGTTTTTCATCACACTTGCGAGCAATAAAAATAGTTTTAAGACAAAATATATTTCACTTTTCTATTACTCTCGCGATGCATGCAAGCAAAAAAGATTATAGAAGTGTTTATAGAATGATTCAAATTATTGTCACTCACTATTTTCGGTATGTGTTTTTATGTACTTTCCTACGTTATTCTACTACTAGGTACTTGTAACACAAACCTTAAACTTGAGGTGCAATTTATTGATCTTATCTTATTTATTTATTTGTATTTTTTCATGTGACTAAGGTAGACAACAACAGAACTCTCAGCCCGCCTGATGGAAAGCAGGAACAGAGGCCCATGGACTAGTGACCAAAAAATCGCCTATGTGCTGCCTACCCTAAGGACTTAGATGGATTGCCTCTATCTATGCCAGTAATTACACCGGCTATCTTACCCCCAAACCACCCCCAAACCGAAACACAGCAGTGCAAACACTGCTATTTAGCGGCAGGTTAACGGGTAAGACGGTGCTAGTTGGTATTGGTAGCTATCCGGGCGGACGCTGCACGAGGTCCCACCACCAGCAACATTTTTCATTCGTAACAATGTCAATAATTCGTGGTCAGTACGTTAGGTTAGGCCCACAGTGTATACAAGTTCGCGATACTAATCTAACTTTCGCAGATGGGCAAAGTGCGATAATGCAATAGGAATTTACTTTTCCTGTGGGAAACGGGGAAGGACATAATAATTTGTTTTGTTTTATAATTTTGACGCTAGCTAGAAATAGCTGATATTTCAATTATTGCTGCAGAAATAAAGCAAATCATTAATTTCTGCAAAAGTACCAAAATAATATGCTATCTACATGCGAACATGTGCCGCTTACTATACACGCTCCTACAAAAAGTCACGAATGTGATATGTGATATATTATTGGAGTACCTACACGCGTATGGATGGCGTCCACTGCTGGACGTAATCCTCTCCGGATTAAGTCCAGCAGTGGACTGAAACAGGCCGATGATGATGACCTACATTGATCTTGAATTTTCTTTGACATATTCATGAACGGCATGAGAAATTCCAGTCACGTCGTATTTTAAGTGCCGAAATACGTCAACTTTCAGAAAACACTGAATATTGTTGTGATAAAATTGTATTCTTATTTATTTTTAGTATCCATTATACACTGTTTGAGTTAGCTGATTTACGGTTTTCAAACAAACTTTTTGAATGTAGTCTGAGTAAGATTTATTTTCGGTTTTATTTGTGTTTTGGATGGGATTTAGAAAATGTTTGATGTTCTAGTCAATGCTTGAAAGATGTTTTCAATAATATTATGTAAATGCGAAATGTGTATCTTTCTGCAGAAAAAGTGCGAACTAGGTATGTACATAAATATAATAGGGATTTTTTTATGATTATTAAATATAGTACGACCAAAGAAAAAATACCGAAGCCAGGGGTGGGATTTGAACCCGTCTTCAACTTAGATCCAATCAAATCAATTTGTTTATTGCACACATATTACAACAGTAATAATACATACATATGAATGGGTTGCAGCAGGTGTAAAACACAGCAAAATTCTCCAAAGGGCCACTACGTGTTGGATCTGTATCCCCGCGCAAGCCTATCAAAAGACCGGGATTTATAGGCCTGTGATGAAAGAGACATACATATTATAATATGCACCCCGTAGAGGCACAGCAATGTACTTTAAAACTAAGATAACATATTTATTCACAATGGGTGTGTAATGATCCGTATAAAAATACTTAATATATTTTCATTCGATATAACAACAAAAAATATATTTTCGAAGTATATAATCGTTCATTGTATATAATAAACTTTTGGTATAATATTAAAATATCTATTATAATTTAGTATAATGAATAGTTAATATAACACTTATTTTGTATAACCTTCATACGGTATAATTCTCATTTGATATACAATAATAAACTTTTCTGGGTTGCAAAAAAAAAAATAACCTCGAAGACTAAGGCGGGAGCAAAGCTCCCGCCTTAGTCTTCTAACCTAACCTATCCGAGTCGGACCTGCCCCGGAAGGTTTTGTTCGCTCGCTTCGCTCGCTCACTGCAGATTTAGTCCCCATTCGTTAGTAATTATGATCAAAACCAAATTTTATTTAGGAGCCAATATCTTGGTAATTATCAAGTTTTAAGAAAAGTAGCGTTATACTATAAGATAATTATACGAAATATGAATTAAACTAAAAGTATGTTATATGAAATATCATTATTTCAATTGATAATTATATAAAATAATAATTATATTATTTGTAAATATATTATTTGTTGTTATATGATTCAATAATTATATCAAATGAGCGTTATTGCGACTAATATTATATCAAAAGTTGTTATAGCCTTCGTGACGCACCCATTCACAATTTACTTAAAAACTAAGATAATTTTTAATTTAATTATTTAATTTATTGGGAAAGTTACCTATTTTAATTAATTAATTTAATTTAATTAATTAATTTAATTTAATTAATTAAGA
Organism: Thaumatotibia leucotreta; assembly: GCA_025490895.1. Lineage (NCBI taxonomy): Eukaryota > Metazoa > Arthropoda > Insecta > Lepidoptera > Tortricidae > Thaumatotibia > Thaumatotibia leucotreta. The sequence continues at coordinate 20,788 of JALPQI010002187.1, forward strand.
TAACTTTCGCAGCTGTTGCGTAAATCACACGTCACGCAGCACGTTTGCGATGCGATGGTAGTGGTATGTGCCAGTGAAATACGATCGCTTTCTTCATTGCATTTATACTAGCATCTTTAATTTCTCTCTCCTTTCTCTTCAAAATAGACCAGAGAAAAATTCCAAAACTCACTGCACTGGAGAATTGACACGTGAAATTCGGTTTTCAGTCAGTTTTGGTTCTTACGAGCTTTATAAGCCGAAGTTCAGTCTCGTTCTAATGTTTGCGGTCTACAAACCATATGTTTGCGTGCCTACGACTTCAATGCGGTGTCCAAAACATATTCATATTCATATTATTTATTCATTAACAATACATAAGATTGTGCTTGAACATTTAAAATAAATTAATAATACAAAAAACTGACAAGCTACGACATCGTGATGCCAAGGTCCAGTATCGTACTAAAGGTCCATAGCTTTGAATGACAATATCTCCGAACTTAACCACTTTGAAACACCGGGACCTTTACAGGATTATTATTGCCGATAGTCTAAGTAGTCACTCATTTCATTTTTCTCCCGTGTTAAAGGCCACACACTGTATTATATCCCACTGCTGGGTACAGGCCTCCTCTCATACATGAGAGGGGTTGGGATACAGTCCTCAACCTGGCCCTGAGCGGGTTGGGAACATCACATACTCCTTTGAACTTCATTGCGAAGGTATGCAGGCTTCCTCACGATGTTTTCCTTCACCGAAAGCTAATGCTTCCGGAAAAACTCATTAGTACGAGCCAGGATTTGAACCCACGACCTCTGGATTGCAGTCGAACTAAACCAATGGGTCACCACCGCTTTCATTTACAAAATAGTTCATGGAACATCATATCAATGTTGTTGTTGAGTTGAGCGGAACTGAGATTTGAAGCGGAACCAAACTGCCGGAAAACTTAGGCAGTAGTTCAAACGACCGGAGTAAACTTTGATATCGTTTCCCATTATGTGTAATGGACAGTCGCGGCCATAATATCTAAGTAGCCGCCACTCACAAACATCAGCAGTGTTATTCACTAAGGAAACCGCCTTGCTAACAGCGCTGTGTCATAATTTTGTTTTTATTTTTACACTAATTTGTTACGGTTTAAAAAAAGAATACATTTTTCAATGATTCAAAAGTTATTGATAACTTTTAATTCAAGTAAATGATCCCATAATAATGAAAAATACATGAACAAATAAAATAAGTAAAAAAAGTTTTAAGTTAAACGGTTTTTATTGCACCAAAAACTAGAAAATAAAAATTAGTTGCAACTAACCGTAGATGCTACTTTTTGTAGATTAGTCACGTGAAACTATACTCACTGTAGTCTTCCCAAGTCGGATGCTGAAAGCCACGTTTAGCCTCTATGTCAGTGGATTAAGCGTATCCTAATCGGAAACTTTTACCAAACTGAAATAAAAACGTGGGGCGTACGCAATTATGATTAAGTCACTATAGTTATTTAAGAACACACATAGAAATCAAGACAGCAATAGAGTAATAAGTTTTGTTCTGGCCTTGATAAAAGTTATTTACCTCTGTAGAAGTGTTGGAGTTGGAACAGATGAATGATTCATTGCAAAATTAAAGCTACAATTACATATTTTGAACTTGTATGTTTCTTCATAATAACGCCCCACGTTTTTATTTTAGTTTGGTAAAAGTTTCCGATTAGGATACGCTTAATCCACTGACATAGAGGCTAAACGTGGCTTTCAGCATCCGACTTGGGAAGACTACAGTGATAATAGTTTCACGTGACTAATCTACAAAAAGTAGCATCTACGGTTAGTTGCAACTAATTTTTATTTTCTAGTTTTTGGTGCAATAAAAACCGTTTAACTTAAAACTTTTTTTACTTATTTTATTTTCAAGTTTTTAGTGCAACTGATTCTAGATCAAAGGATGTTGTTTGTAATATGCAATACAATTAGGGATGCTAGCGTTTAACTCTCGCGCTTTAAGCACGACACAAATATGTGTAAACGTAATGGACAATATTTTATGTGTAACGAGAGTGGAATCGCTGCTGAATAAATATTTGTTGAAATCCGACACTAAAAAATGTCAGCTTGAATGCCCGAAGTGTCTCAACTGGACGTGTTATTCATACAATACCTTAGATAACAGAGATCTGACAATAAGGAATATATCAATAAATTTGGTTTATTGAGAAAATCAAGTTTAAAGCGAGGCCCGACGGCTCGCCCTACGCGATCAACTCACGCTATCACTCTATCAGCTGGAGGGCGCAGGCCCGACGGGTCGCCCTACGCTAGGCGATCCACTCACGCTGTCAGTTTATCGGCCAGAGAGCCGCAGGCCCGACGGCTCGCCCTACGCGGTCCACTCACGCTGATGTCACTCTATCAGCTGGAGGGCCAAAGGCCCGACGGCTCGCCCTACGCGATCCACTCACGCTGTCACTCTATCAGCTGGAGGGCCGAAGGTCCGACGGGTCGCCCTACGCTACGCGATCCACTCACGCTGTCACACTATCAGCTGGAGGGCCGCAAGCCCGACGGCTCGCCCTACGCGGTCCAATTACGCTGTCACTCGATAGAGCTGTCAAGCTGATGAGCTACGCGATCCACTCACGCTGTCAGTTTATCGGCCAGAGGGCCGCAGGCCCGACGGCTCGCCCTACGCGATCCACTCACGCTGATGTCACTCTATCAGCTGAAGGGCCGAAGGCCCGACGGCTCACCTTACGCGATCCACTCTCGCTGTCACTCTATCAGCTGGAGGGCCGCAGGCCCGACGGGTCGCCCTACGCTACGCGATCCACTCACGCTGTCAGTTTATCGGCCAGAGAGCCGCAGGCCCGACGGCTCGCCCTACGCGGTCCACTCACGCTGTCACTCTATCAGCTGGAGGGCCGAAGGTCCGACGGGTCGCCCTACGCTACGTGATCCACTCACTCTGTCACACTATCAGCTGGAGGGCCGCAGGCCCGACGGCTCGCCCTACGCGGTCCACTCACGCTGTCACTCTATCAGCTGGAGGGCCGCAGGCCCGACAGCTCACCCTATGCGATCCACTCACGCTGTCACTCTATCAGCTGGAGGGCCGCAGGCCCGACAGCTCACCCTACACGATCCACTCACGCTGTCACTCTATCAGCTGGAGGGCCGCAGGCCCGACGGGTCGCCCTACGCTACGCGATCCACTCACGCCGTCAGTCTATCAGCCGGAGGACCGCAGGCCCGACATGGCTGGCAGTGACACGTGTCTTAGCAGCATCAGGTTTGAGGAGTTGGAAGTCAGTATTAAATCCGTCTGTATCCTTTCGTCCAATATTCCGCAGGGTTTGAAGACGAAAGTCTTTGATCAGTGTATGTTGCCAGTGATGACCTACGGTACTAAACCGTGCTCGCTTACAATTGGCCTTATAAGAATGCTCAATGTCACTCGAAGGACAAAGGAGAGGGCTATGCTAGGAGTCTCTCTGCGATATCGAATTAGAAATGAGACCATCCGCAGCAGAACCAAAATAACCGATATAGGTCTTCGAATCGCTAAACTGAAGTGGCAGTGGGCGGGGCTCGTCGCACGTGGAACCGATGGCCGTTGGGGCGGTAAGTTTTTCGAGTGATGGTCACGTACCGGAAGGCGCAGCGTGGGTAGGCCCCCCACAAGGTGGACTCATGACCTGGTGAAGGTCACTGGATGCGGGTGGCACAGGGCCGGTCCTTGTGGCAATCTTTGGGGGAGGCCTATATTCACCAGTGAACATCTTTCGGCTGATATGATGATGATTGTGATAATGAAATCCGTATGTTTCTACACTTTCTACCAAATGTCTAAAGCAATACTTCAAAATCTACAGATCGCTAAACCTAGCGGTTGTGGCAGGCAGTAACACTGGAGTATCAGATCTGAGGAGTTGGACGTTAGTATTAAATTCGCATGTTTCTACTTAATATCTAAAGAACTTCTTTAAAATCAAGAAATCGATAAAAGATAAACCTTGCGGTTAGTGTGGGCAGTACTGCAGCATCAGGAGTGAGGAGTTGGAAGTCAAGATCAGGCTGTTAGTATTTGATTATGCCAAACATGCTATACTTTCATTTTCACGTGTCTAACACTCTCGGTTAAGGTAGGCAGTACGTCTGCAGCATCAGGCTTCGAGGGTACAAGGATACAAATATTATAATATTGCATTGTCATGGGGACTTGACACGAGTTCCAAATTTCATTAATTTTGGTGCAGTAGAAGTGGTCGAAAAATTGATCACAAGATTTGAAGCATCGACGACAGTTGATACGCGGTGAAGTTAATAAAAACCGTTTAAAAATTACAATATGTGGAGATGATTGTTGACCAGCTTATTAATGCACCGTTTAAATTTTCGCCCCGGTTGTAGGCCACACACTGTATAAGCTAAAATATTATTATTGATTATTTTTTAGAATTTAAAGACAACTAGGCTATGGAGGCTGACACCATGGTTGAGTTTTTATCGATTGTTGATGTAGGTACATTAATTTGTCGTCCAAGGAACATGTGTGATAAATAAAAATACACAAATAATACCCTCGCTGGGATTCGAACCCGAAACCTTCAGCTACGTAGGCAGAGTCACTACCAACTAGGCTACGGAGGCTGACATCATCATCATCATCATCAGCCTATGATAGTCCACTGCTGGACGTACGCCTCTCCTATTAACTATGCGTATACGCATACGCATACTCAATAGGAGGCTGACATAATTCCTATGAATCCTCATAAACAACAAATTCGACTTATTTGTACAGTCGAGGAAATTTTATGTTTAGCACTTTGCGGTTCAAGTTAATTTAGTTGTCATGTATGTACTAAGACGTCCAATGTAAAGTGAGCTATAAACTGCTAAACATTCAATTTCCTCGACCGTACCTATGTATACGAAATACAGGAACTAATTAAGGCGTATGTAATCAAGTAAGGTATTAATAGCATGAATCCTTTCAATGGTACCTAAAATGATTATGAAGCTACACTTCAATTAGCGAACAAGGAAGCCATAAGTAATAACGAATACGTATTTTTATACGACATTAATGATAACTTTTAGCACGCTAATAAAGCCCGCTATCCGGGGAGCAAAAATGCACTGAAAGCAGTAAATTTTTGGAGGAAAAATGCATTTTGCTCCCGCCGTAGCACTAGGTGCTTAGTTGCGAGTATAACTAAACGGTTAACCTCACGTGCTTTAGTCACTACGCTAGAGAGCCGGAGAGCCTTTCATATATTTTGGCGATTTTTTTAAACACTAATATTTTGTCTGCGCCAATATTTCTACGATCATCTAATTTTTTTTTGAATTGTATGATTAATTCATAAAAATGACAATATAATCTGATGTTAGAAAGGTACAAGGTACAACAACCTATCCTGTAAATATTTGAAAACTCTCTTTGACATCAGCCCGTTTGCAATATTTTCCATGAATAACTACACCCGACTCCTATTGTTGACCACGAGTGTAGTAAAAGTATTTCTTCTATGTGTTTCAAGTTTTTGTGAAACTCAAATCAAATTATAAATAAATAAATAAATAAATACCTTGGGACATCTTACACAAATCGACTTAGTCCCACGGTAAGCTCAATTAAGGCTTGTGATGTGGGTACCAGGCGACGATATATATAATAGATAGATACATATAGATACTTAAATACATAGACAACCACGACCAAGGAACAAATAATTGTGATAAATAAATACACAAGTAATGCCCTCGCCGAGATTCGAACCCGGAACCTCCAGCTTCGTAGGCAGGGTCACTACCAACTAGGCTACGGAGGCTGACTAAATATTATGTAATGTATTATTATGTAATGTATTTTGTTTACACCTCGGATGTTGGTGATCTTGGTCTATTTTTCTTTGGTATATGACACACAATATTTATAAGTGAATTTGTTTCAGATGCGAGCAAGGAGGAAAGTCGCACTGACAGTTCTCGCATTCGTGCTCGTCTTCGCCGCCTGTTTCCTCCCATCGCACGTCTTCATGATGTGGTTCTACTACTGGTAAGGAAAAATATTATATTAGTATCGTATACCACCCCATCTCCTCCTGCGGGTGTCGTAAGAGTCGACTAAAGGATTGAAGTGTCACTGACCATTATTTGATAAAAGTTTGATGATGGGCAGCAGCGTCATCATAGTGGACACATTACTGCGATCGCCAATCCGCTTGCCCAGCGTGGCGATTATGGGCATTTACCTCCTAATGCGTCTATACGCATAGTTAATAGGAGAGGCCTACGTCCAGCAGTGGACTATTATAGGCTGATGATGATGATCGTATATGCGCCAATGCTCAACACAACCCCAATCACATCAACAGCCTATATCAGTCCACTGCTGAACAAAGATCTCACCTGTAATATTGCCTATGTGTATAGACGCAATAGGAGGTAAATTTGTCAGCCTCCGTAGCCTAGTCGGTATTGATCTTGCATACGAAGCAGGAGATTCCGGGTTCGAATCCCAGCGCCCTTCAGCGCATTATTTGTGTATTTATTTATCACAAATTTGTTCCTTGGTCATGGCTGTCTATGTATTTAAGTATCTGCATGTATATATCAATTATATATATCGTCGCCTGGTACCCACATCACAAGCGTTAATTGAGCTTACCGTGGGACTAGGTCGATTTGTGTCCGAGATAGATCTCCCAGATATTTATTTATTTATAAATGCCCATAATCGCCACGCTGGGCAAGCGGGATGGCGATCGCAGTAGTGTGTCCACTATGATGACGCTGCTGCTCATCATCAATCTTCGATAAATAAGTGATCAGTGATACTTCAATCCCTTAATCGAGTTTTACGACACCCATAGGAATAAATGCGTTGGTGACAAATGTATTGTTACTGCCGTCACCAATAATCGACTGATATTATGATGATTATCATAAATACTTTTACGGTCCATTCATCCTTAGTTGTCATATCTAGTAAACAACTTTCTAACCTAAAAGGACACGTTTTCTGTTGTAAACTGCTGTTTCCTTGATTAAAAATTAAGCAATTTACTAATCACTAAGGATGGACTGCACAAATAGGTACTCAGGTATTTTGGTACAGGCAAATATGGCAGTTTAGAGCAAAAAAGTGTATTAGGATGTTCGAAAGTTGTTTACTATTTAAGACAAGTGAGAATGAATTTGAATAGGCCATAAGCCGCCATATGCGCTACGAGAAGCGAATCTACAATCGTATTTTCTTGCTTCGTGGTGGTACTCGCTACAGTGTGCTACTATTCATATATCTCAAGGCATCTAACGCTAACGTTTGACAAATTTAAACATTGTGCGCGGGGAACTCCCGAGGGGAGTTCTCTGTGGGAGGTTCATTTTCGCTACATAGCGGAAAAACACGGAATCGGCTACGAGCGTAGCGCGTAGCACTCGTCCGCAATGAAAGTCTTAATAGCTACAGAATGTGCTACGAGGGTACGGCTACATAACATAATGTATCATACAACATCTTTTTGTCGTAATGATTGACTGGGAAGAAAAATTTAGCCTTGAATTAAGTCTGCCAACTTCACTTCTTTTTAGTTTAAAGGTAAATAAATATTAAAATAATGTATTGAGTGGTCATTGTCACAAGTATTTTAACAGCCTAATTTCTTTTGTAACATATTTGAATCATTCTAAAATTGCAGTTCGTGTTTGTCTCGACTAACAAAGTTGATATTAATGTTTCTTGAAATGTATTTAAATGTTTTCGTTTAATAACTTGAGTTAAACAAAATCTACATTTTTTTAAACATATGGTGGTAAATTGAGGTAACGTGTGTTGTTTTTTACATGGTCGATTTTCTGCAACGAACTTGAACCACGAGAATGAACGATTTATGATATTATCGATGCTCTGTCATGAGCAGAGATCGGATAAATGTGCGTCATTCTTCGTAATAATATGGACATGACTCGAAAGTTGATTGAATAATTAATCATTTTCAGAAAATTATTTATTTGACACCGGTAACTATGAAAACCATTGTAAAGAGGCACCAGCTTCAAAATAAAATTTCAAGAATTTATTCGTTTAACTATTAATTTCATCAACTTTGGAGTCATGTCCATATTATTGCGAGCAATCGCGCACATTTGCCCGATCTCTGGTCATAAGCCCCCAACAGCTACCAAATAGCCAAAAATAACATTAAAATGTAAACAAACTTTGTCAAAATTTTCACCAAAGAAATTAGGCAGTTAAAAAGCTTGTAAGAGAAGCCAGAATACTTTTATTAATCTTTCTGACTTAGTTATTAAATATTCAGATTACTAATAATTTTAAAAACACTTAACAATGGTCCTTTCATAAAATAATCTAGATATTTCAACCATCTAATAAGTTCAAACCGCTTGAAACTTCATGAATAGTCTCTTATTTCTATATTCTATTATTTATCGTATTAATACAAAATCTGAAAGACGTTTTCAGTCCCCTGATTCGGTTACTTAGCGAACCGTTGTCGAAGAAAACAATGGAGGTGAATATAATATTGCTGTATGCATGAAATATAATATTACAATAGCACTATATTCTTTAGACTGCCTACCTCAGAAATAATTTAATACATTACAAACGAATTTCAAAGGTTTTTATTACAAGTTTTGTGTTTACAAAACAAATTATTTACCGCCTATAGTACATTTCGATGCAAGTGCAAAACATTTTTGTTCGACGAGGGTGAAAGTCGGAGCCCGAGTGAAACGAGGGCGACAAACACCCGGGTTAAAAAGAAGTTTTTACACATGTATCGAACGACTTTTTTCATAACAAGTGCCTTAAAAAGAGAAATTAACGCGCGCGAAGCGTGCGCAAAGTTTACTTTTCCGCACTAGTTAGGATAAATTATTTTCAGACCGCCTACATGCCTAGCCAAAATGCCATTCTGCAATCGTATACGACAAGTAATAAGTCACGTGACCGTAATAATGTACACTCCATTTGATCTTAGAAATCCTTCGGATCCAAAACAGAGACAGCAGGCTCGGGCTACAACACACGATAAAGCAGGACATCAGTATTACCTTCGTTTGTTCCGAAGGGTTTTCTAAGTTCAAACGGAGTGTATGGAAATGGTCACGTGACTTTTCGTACGAATCTGCCGGTCTCATGAATACATTTATTACTTATCACTTACCGTTTAAAATAGGTACGGTCAGCTCTAATAATATGTATACGATTTTGATCCTTATGCCTTTGAGATACGTTCCGAAAAGTATACATATTATTAGACGTGACTGTACATACGGATACATACGCTTGCAGAATGTCATCTTGTCTAGCCCAGCTGTTGTGTACTTCTATGTACAGTCACGTCTAATAATATCTATCCATTTCGGAACGTATCTCAAAGGCATAAGAATCAAAATCGTATACATATTATTAGATCTGACCGTACCTATTTTAACCATGTTTTCTTTTTTATGGTGTGCAATATCTTTACTGAAAAAGAAAATTGATGAATAGATAATAATAATATATGAACTGAACATTATATAAACATGAATCAACAAAATATAATAATACTCTTGTTATATTTTGTTGAATGTTCATGTATTATTATAACCTATTCATCAGCAGATTGCACTGAGTACAATTACAATTATCTTGAATTATTTCAATAAATAGTGCCCAAAGTTGTTGATTTAGTTAACCCCAAAATGGAAATAACGGACGCAAGTAACTTCCTAACCCAGTCAATATTAGTTTAACTTCTGTACTAAACTGAAAGTTACCAAGTTTGGAATATTGAGCAGCTGTTGTCCTGACAGCCATAAATAAGTGAGCAACTTCCGGGGTTTTGCTAACTTGACTTTGGTGTCCTGTAGAAAAACCGTGCAAAAACGTGGGCTAAACATGTTTGGGGTATGCATCATCATTATCAGCCTATGATAGTCCACTGCTGGACGTAGGCCTCTCCTATTAACTATGCGTATAAACGCATTAGGAGGTAAATGCCCATAATCGCCACGCTGGGCAAGCGGATTGGCGATCGCAGTAATGTGTTCACTATGATGACGCTGCTGCCCATCATCAATCTTTTAATAATGGTAAGTGACACTTAAATCCCTTAGTCGACTCTTACGACACCCGCAGGAGGAGTTGGGGTGGTGACAAATGTATTCTTACTGCTGTCACCACACGGCCAATTGCATGCCATTATGACCATTGGGGTATGCCTAATTAATCATTATACTTTTAAATCATTATTTTGCCCTTCGGTACAGCTATTGCCTCAAAAATAATAGTATGTCATAAAAGCTGCACCGAAGTAAGTAAAATGATAAAATGATTGTAAGTGACCACCTTTTTAAAATCGTTTCATATTTTAATTAAGTTTTGCCAAACTATTCGTAAGTTGAATGTGATTTATTCATATAATCACTTACATGCTAGTTATATTTTAAAGACAAACGGGTCTTAATCGCGTAAACTTACGTTTAATTATATCCTGACGTTTTGGGCATGACGTTACAACACCCGTGGGCAGACTGCCTAATTAAACGTAAGTTTATACGATTAAGTTAGACCCGTTTGTCTTTAAAATATGAGTGATAATCGTGAAAGTTTAAATCAACATATGCATGCTAGTTACACAATCTTTTTTTTTCTTCTTCCTAGCGTTATCCTGGCCTTTGCCATGGTCCAGTTTCTATTTAGTTAGACTATGCTAGTTACACAATAAAAACTAAAAATAAAAACCTTAGCTATAAAACTAACTAAAACAAAAATTGTTACTACTACGAGTAATGAAATAAAACTATGAAAACGGATACACTCGCGTATATTAACTAACTTTAACTTCATTCCGACGTGTCGAACACTTTACAGGGTTCGTGGTCTGCGGATGACTGTAAAGTGTTCGAAACGTCGGATTAAAGTTAAAATTTGTTAGGTAATATACGCGAGTTTATCCGTTTTCATAGTTTTATTTCATGTGTGATCCTCGCGGTAACCGAAGAAAATATTATTACTACTAACTTAACTAAATTGGCGGGCAACTCTAGAACTGTATCAAGTAATAAGAGATTTCATGTAATTTGATTTACAGTCACTTTGACATCGTCCCCGACTGGGGCCCGTTTCTCGAACGCTTCTAACTTGTAATACAAGTAGAAGTCTCTTTTTGACACTATTTATCGGATAAGAACTTCAAAAATTACAAGTTACAAGCTTTCGAGAAATAGGCCCCTTGTCTAGCATTCCAGTTGGTTGTCCTTTTTTTGTATTATACTCCGTTCGGTTAAATATTTAACTAAATGTAAACAATCTTAAAATCAGTATCTTTTTATTGAAAAATGCATTTAAAAATCCAAACCACGTACTTAATGAATAAAAACAATGTAAATCATTGTTTTCCTTGTTATATTATATATATTTGCTAAAACTTATTTTCTACTCGCCGTGTTCGTTGCCGACATGATTTGGACTCCATTTTTCACTTACGATCCCCTGATCGTTGGATCGTCGTCGATCGTTGGCCCCTGCCAATACAACAAAACTTTACAAGCGTACAATTCTACAAAATTGTGAAATATTTGTTTGGGAATTCATACAATTTTGTAGAATTGTACGCTTAGTAAAGTTTTGTGGGATAGGCCACAGGTGGAGTGAAGCCACTTTTTGTGCCATTATAAAAAAAAACAAACAGTGTATAGAAAGTAGGGTGCTTCTTATTTTTGCAATTTTGTGGGATGTTCAAACCAATAAAGGAGCTCTTTGCTGTCCCGATTGCAATTTTCTATGGGGCACCCTCTCATTTTGTTATTTGATAAGTAAACCATATTTGTCTTTTTTTTTTCAATTATTATAAACAAAAAAATTTGGGATCGCTACCGAGGTACAAAGTTCAAGAAAGTCGTTTTTCTATATATCAAATAACAAAATGAGAGGGTGCCCCATAGAAAATTGCAATCGGGAGAGCAAAGAACTCCTTTATTGGTTCGAGCATCCTACAAAATTGCAAAAATAAGAAGCACCCTAATAGAAAGATACCAGTATCACAGTTTACATGCTAATACATTTCTTCACTGACCATATTTGATTAAAGATTGATGATGGGCAGCAGCGTCATCATAGTGGACACATTACTGCGATCGCCAATCCGCTGGCCCAGCGTGGCGATTATGGGTATTTACCTCCTAATGCGTCTACACTCGAAGTTGTAGACGAATATATATACCTAGGACAAACTATCCAGTTAGGTAGGTCCAACTTCGAGAAAGAGGTCAATCGTCGAATCCGACTCGGTTGGGCAGCGTTCGGGAAGCTACGACACATATTTTCGTCCAATATTCCGCAGTGTTTGAAGACGAAAGTCTTTAATCAGTGTGTGTTGCCAGTGATGACATACGGTACTGAAACGTGGCCGCTTATACGTACAATGGGCCTCATAAGAAGGCTCAAAGTCACCCAAAGGGCAATGGAGAGGGCTATGCTAGGAGTCTCTCTGCGTGATCGGATTAAAAATGAGACCATCCGCAGCAGAACCAAAGTAACCGAAATAGCTGTCCGAATCGCTAAACTGAAGTGGCAGTGGGCGGGGCACATTGCGCGTAGAACCGATGGCCGTTGGGGCGGGAAGGTTCTTGAGTGGCGGCCACGTACCGGAAGACGTAGCGTGGGTAGGCCCCCCACAAGGTGGACCGATGACCTGGTGAAGGTCGCGGGAGTCCGCTGGATGCGGGTGGCGCAGGACCGGTCATTGTGGCAATCTTTGGGGGAGGCCTATGTTCAGCAGTGGACGTCTTTCGGCTGATGTGATGATGATGATGATGATGCGTCTATACGCATAGTAAATAGGAGAGGCCTACGTCCAGCAGTGGACTGTCATAGGCTGATGATGTACACTTGTAAAGTTTTGTGCGATAGGCCACAGGTCGAGTGCAGCCACTTTGTTATGCCATTATAAGTAAACCCTATTTGTCTTACAAAAAAATTTGGGGTCGCTACCGAGGTACAAAGTTCAAGAAAGGCAAAATGATTAGTCGTTTTTCTATATATCAAATAACAAAATGAGAGGGTGCCCCATAGAAAATTTCAATCGGGAGAGCAAAGAGCGCCTTTATTGATTTGAACATCCTACAAAATTGCAAAAATAAGAAGCACCCTAATAGAAAGATACCAGTATCCTACGAACGAATAAAACATGGAAGCCGCACGCCATATTAAATTGCCTTTCAAAAAACGGTCCTGAATTTTAGTTGACAAGCGTCACCCCCTGTTCAAGTTCAATGCATGACGGTAATGAATTTAAATATCAACCTATAAGAAATTAAACCGCCATTTAATAATAGTTGTGATTGGTCCATCAAAGTTTTAATTGGCTATATTCTATAAGCATTTGTCAAAGATGTTGCGCCGAAATATGCGCGGTGTCACGAAAAGCGCTATGTCCTGCCCATCTTGGCACAATTGAACAATTGCTTTTGGGGGCATTTTTGAGCAGGCGTTAGACGTCTATGATATATATGGTCGCAGCCAGTATCACAGTTTACATGCTAATACATTTCTTTGTCCACAGTCCGACAGCTCAAGAGGACTACAACGGCTGGTGGCACGCACTGCGTATCATCGGTTTCTGTTTCTCCTTCCTCAACAGCTGCGTCAATCCCATTGCCCTCTACTGCACCAGCGGCATCTTCAGGAAACATTTCAATAGGTAATTCATCTTTCTTCTTGTTTTCTTCTATAATTGTAACTCAACCACCAAAGGAAAGTCTAGATTGATAGCTTGATTAAAAACCTGTTCCGTCAACCTTATTGCCGTTTTCTGCATCAGCAAGATCTAAGGAAGAATTGTTATTCCTTACTAAAAAACGACAATTAGTCTTTTGTTCTGACAGAAAATCTTCTGCGTCGATTTATTACTAACTACTTATCGCTTTATGTGAGAGTACATAAAATATTATCTCTTTCTGCTGACTAGGTACTTAACAGCTCAACTGGCGAAGAATTAGGATTGCTTTCTGCTAGCTTGAACTAATTAATGCGCCAAACTCGTTGCCATCTGCTGTACTAGCGAGATCTCCAAAGCATCTTCAGCTCTTAAATATATGTTTCATAGCTCTCGACTGCCAAAGCTAAAAAAGTCAATTCAGCATGCTCACTTGTCTAAAAATCCTATGTGTCAACCCAATTGCCCTCCAAGGGTGTGTACGAAAAAACCAATTTGATAATTTAATAATCTTGTTATATTTACGGCTTTGGTCAACCACAAGAGCATTTTGGTTTGCTACCTTGGCGAAAAAACTGCTGCGTTGATCCAGCTACTATTACTACCTACTGCTCCCTATGGTAGTACTTCAATAGATATAACTGACATAAGTCTGACTATCAAACTGTCGATTACATCTTTGTAAATTACTGCCAAGGTATCGGTTGGCTTCTGTATATGCATTCCTTGCGTTATTTTCTCTACTGTCCAGTAGTATTTTCGAGAAAATAGCGTATTCTTAATTTGACACCTTAATAAAAGAAAAACATGACAAAACCATTATATGAAATGATTAAAGCACAAGGCTTATCTCTAGAAATAAATTCTTCCTACGGTTTCTATCAGGAAACATTTGAATATATTAATTAGTATTATCGTTGTTTTGCCCATTTGTTAATAGGTAATTTGCCAAGAAACTTTATTTAGCTTTTGTTTCTCGTCTCTTAGTGGCTTACCCCGTTACCACTTTGTCTACTACATTATGAAATCATCATCATTGGCCTCTGACATCTATAAAAGATGCTTCAAGCAGCGTCCAAAGAGGTTCGGCACTTACGTATGTGGCTGGTTAGGCCAATACGGGAGCGACAGCCATGACCGCATAAAGTGCACGTAAATGTCGCACTTGTGATCCGGGAGGAAAGGCTGCGCGCTGGTGTCTTAGTTCCCGTTTGAACGAGAGCAGATCGAACCAAGCGTTATCATGGGAGACCACGCCTTCACCCAGAACCCTTCTCCAATGATCTCGGTCTTCGTAGGCAATTTCACTCAGGAGAGTTACACGCGGCAAACGAGAAGGGTCCATCCTTTGCACGTGGCCCAGCCACCGCAACCGCCATGAAATAATTACATACAATTTAGAATATCTCTTACATTTCAAACAAACTATTCCAATTGAGAATTGAACTGATAATGTCAAGAAAACTTAATGAATAAATGGCTTAGTACTCCTGGGCCAAATGTAAATACATTGAATCAAATCAGTAGCCAAGATCGTTTTGATCTTTAAATACTAACACAAATAAACACTTAAACAGTCCCTGGGGAAAACAAAGTCAATCAACTAAATAACAAAAACAACTTGTAAATTAACTTGTCACTAAATAAATAACGAGAAAATTTGACAATTAAAACAAGACTTCAGAATGCGATAAGGTTTAAAATAAGAGCATACTTCGTATCTCTACGTAATTATTTATGAAGGTAATTAAAGCCCATTTAGGCACTGAATAAAAGATAATTTGTAGTCGTAATTCATATTACTTGCTTAAATTATACGTGTGACGTAAATGTAGTTACGAGCTCGTGGCAATTAGAGACATCTGCGTAATTATATACGATAAAGATATGTTAAAGTAAGAGGTTTCATATTACCCTATTTGTCCCGACACACCCATATGGGAATAAATGCGTGTACAGCTTATAAACTCGTCAATCTTCAACCAAAATAGCTCAGGCTATTACGCTTCATAAATCGTTTTATATTAGGCCTATTTTTGCTTGCAAGCTTTGCTGGTTTCTGTTCCTCTTTACAAGAGCTTTTTACCGTCAGAGAGCACTCTGTGAATCTGATAAATGTGAATATAAGACGTGTTTTAGCCATCGACCTTATGCTTGGTCTCTAGAGTTCCTTTTAGGTTGAGTTTTCACGTTGTTCCAAGCACGTCGAAGTATGACAATTGCAAATATGGTACGGTAAAGTGTCCATTACTCTCGCAAAAACTTTCGTCTGTTTCAGACGATGGTAAACAATGTTATCAACTCTTAATGTCCACGTTTATGCTCACATCTCTATTTACTAGTGATGTTCCGGGCCTATTTCTCGTACCTTATTAGACTAGTAATATTAGTCCATGGGCTAATATTTTTTACAAGTTTACAAATTTGCGTTTCTCGAAGCCACTCTAATAAAATATTAGTTATTAGTTACCAACCAATAAATATTAGCTAATATTATTAGACGTAATTTGGTTTTGGTTTCTCGAATGCAAAGAAAAATAACTACACTTGTAAAATACACTCATAAAGCTATTAGTCGCCGAAGCTTGGTAAACAATATTAGTCCAAACTATAAGCGTGCTACTTATCACAGTTAACTAAAGAAAATTATAAAATGTGGACGGATTCGGATGAAAAATAATTAAAATTGTTAATTCCTCCCATTTTTACGTTTATCTATTTAGGTTAACGTGTCCAAAAAGCTTCCAAATAAAATATATCTGGCTTCCAATATATTCCTCAAAACCATCAACATATTATCCATTCAAAATTTATTTAAATATTTTATTTTAACTAAAGAAACAATTTGCTTTTTACCGCCTATGCTTAATGTTTTTTTTGAAATATGTAATATGGCATGGGTAATACCCCAATCAGCCAAGCTGGACTAATATTTTTTATTAGTTTGCCAATATTAGTTACCAGTCTAATAATTATTTTCGAGAAACAGAAAATATTAGGACTTGTAAAATTTACACTAGTAACTAATAACTAATATACTTGTAAACTAATAGTTACGAGAAATAGGCCCCGTAGCATTTTACTAGTTACAGAATATTTGTAAATAACATTACAGATTGTCTTAGGTACTTCTTAGCTTAATCTATAACATTCCCCGGTTTCAAAAAACGCCTGCATGATGGTAACTCACAATAGGTACAGATATTCGTAAGGATTTATGCCCAGACTGCAAATAAGAGTAGGTAGTGAACTAAGCTCGGTCGACTAACGCTTTAAAAAGAAATATAGAATGAAATACCGTCACCCAGTCATGATTTATTTAGGCATCAAAAAGTTTCTCGATCTTAAGGACTTAATAAATAGGCAATCAAATAAATACTTTTCTTCTGCCCAAGTTGTTACGAAGATAAAACATATTTTAAAACCCAGTTGCTCGTTTGTTCGTGAAGTAATAAGTTACGAAAACGAGGTCTATTATATCATTTACATAACATATTATAGATTCAGAGCATTTCTCAAAATGTACTAATGTAAACTATAATGTAAACTTACGTTTAGTCGCAGGACTCAATTAAGTCTGCGAATGTCCGGAACGTCAGGATATAATTAAACGTAAGTTTATGCAATTAAGACCCGTTTGTCTTTAAAATATGAGTGTTAATCGTGAAAATTTAAGTCAATATATAAGATTAAATTGTAAAATTGCTCTTTAACTTAGTGTAAGTAGTATAAGGCACTCATCCCACCAAAAGTTAGTTACTTAAATACTTACTATATCTTTTACATTGACTGTACTATGTGAAGTCGTCTTAAGCGCTTGGTATTCAAAAATGTTTGGGGCTAAACACCCAATGTCCAGTTGGACATACGAGTCACTAACAGAAATATGATCATCATCATCATCAGCCTGTCCCAGTCCACTGCTAGACACCTCCCCAATTTCACGCCACCGTTTGCGATCTTCGGCTGCTCGCATCCAGCTCCTGCCAGCCATCATCCGCAAATCGTCGCTCCACCTTGCCTGAGGGCGTCTTACGCCACACTTGCCGAGGTGCGGTTTCCACTCAAAATCTCATTTACCCCAATGGTAGTCGCTTCTAAGGATGCTGGTCCACTGACGCAGAGCGGAGCGGAGCTGTGCAAAATTGACCAATTACATTCTTCAAATTCGAATTTGAAACACTGTGATGCGGTCTCATTGGCCGAGCTCCCACAGCTCCGCTCCGCTCCGCGTCAGTGGAGCCGCACCCTAATACTGGCTACGTGCTTAATATGGCCAGCCCACTGCCTTTTCAGCTAATACGGTGGGCTACATCAAGTAATTTAGTGTTACTATAAGGTCGTGTATACATATTTTTTGCACATTGCGCGCACATATATAGTTTACCATGACTGTACGGTGCTTACGCAATAAGTGCTTACGCAATTTAGAATTTTGAGGAAAGGTTGCCGATAGCTGGAGGCGCTAGGAAATATTAATAAAGTGTTCTAAATAAATAATTTAGAGCTCGCAGGAGACTTACCTTTGAACTATGGAATGCAGCGGTTCTTGAAATATAATTATATTCGTGTTTGTATCTCCAGGCGGGTGATAGTTACGGCGGCGGTAACACTTTATTGCAACGATTCCTCTTTTGCGGCTTTTTAAACGAGATTTTAAAAATCTTCCGTTTTCGTTGACAAAATGATATAGACTGACTTTTCTGTTTTCTTGACGTATTAAAGAGAATGAATGTAGGTGGCCAGCAAGTCACCTGCTGACTATGAAAGAAAATAGTTTAGGCCGAAAAGGAATTTAGCGCACTAGCGCCACCATGCTCCCGGCCTTGAAATGCGGTGAATTTCAAGTATGAGGTGATCT
The DNA here is from genome assembly GCA_025490895.1 of Thaumatotibia leucotreta. NCBI lineage: Eukaryota > Metazoa > Arthropoda > Insecta > Lepidoptera > Tortricidae > Thaumatotibia > Thaumatotibia leucotreta. Next base: position 39,367 of record JALPQI010002187.1, read on the forward strand.
AAAGCGGTAGATTAAGTAAAGCGGTAGAATATATATAAAGCGGTATGATAATTAAAGCGGTAGAATATATATAGCGGTATGATAATTAACTAATCATGATTATGAAGCGGGATGAAAAAAATGATGAAGTAGATTACTGAGATGGCAACGGATAAAGCTTTACAAGAGGGCGTTTAAATAACCCTCCAGGGGTTTTTACAGTAGCAACCCGAACAATTCCATCAGGCCCAGGATGGACGGCAGTAATTATGCCTCGTGGCCAGTGGAGGGGTGGTACGTCATCATCACCCATCAGTACAACCGTATCTTGTACAACCGGACAGTCAGGAGTACACCATTTGCTACGGACTTGCAACGTATGTAAAAACTCTAACCGCCACTTTTTCCAGTAGGAATGTACAATTGTTTCCAGCAATCTTTTCCTATTGTTAAGGTTCCGACATTCAGTAGACAGGTCAGACGCGGGCAAATATTGAAGCGGGGTGGACATTAAGAAATGAGCGGGCGTCAAAACCTCTGGATGCGGATCCGAAGACAAAACACTGAGCGGGCGAGTATTAAGTATGCATTCAATCTGCACGAGCACTGTCAGCAGCTCTTCATATGTTAGAATCTGTGATCCTATACCACGATATAAATGTGTTTTTACGCTCTTTATATTTGACTCCCACATGCCGCCGAAATGCTGTGCACGAGGAGGAATCATTTTCCATTCAATGCGGTAATTATTACATTCGCGGTTAAGTTTACACTTAAAGTCTGCGGAGCGGAAAAGATTATACATCTCATTTAGTTGAGATTTAGCGCCGACAAAATTTGTCCCGTTGTCCGAATACAGACACGATACGGGACCTCGACGGGAGATAAACCGTTTAAAGGCTGCTATGAAAGCGTCTGAAGTTAAATCGGACACCAATTCGATGTGCACTGCCTTTGTAACGAGGCACACAAATAAGCATATATAAGCCTTTTGTGCGTGTTGACCACGACGGCGACAAAGCGTGATGCGAAGGGGGCCCGCGTAGTCGACACCGGTGTGAACAAACGCTTTAGCTTCTTGTATACGACAAGAAAGCAGGTCAGCCATCTTCGGAACTGGATGGATAGGATTGACACGAAAACACGAGTTGCATTTATGCAGTCGGTTTCTAATCACGGTACGTGCGTCAAGTATCCAAAAGCGTTGGCGAATAATTGACATCAACAGACCTGCGCCTGTATGACAATTCACAGCGTGATAGTGGTCAATGATTAGATTCACTACATGATCGCGCTTAGGGAGCACGACGGGGTATTTCACCTCGAAAGGCAGATCAGCATTCGACAGGCGACCTCCAATACGCATAACATTTCTGTCATCAATGAATACTGACAATTTGACGAGTTTGCGGGACGGTAAAATATTATTTTTAATTCGAGTAATATCATCTTTGAAGTGAACTCTCTGCACGGCAAGTATTAAAGCGGTTTCAGCGATTTCAAGATTTTTTATTGTTTCAGCAGGGTTCAATCTTTTTATGAAACGAAGTATATAAACAATCGTTTGCAGCAATTTATTCCAAGAAGAAATGCGTTGCGCCAAATCATACAGTACCGACGACTCCTGTTGCACGATAGTTGTCAATGCAATAGTTTTATGTTCTGGCAACTGATCGGCTGCCGTGCAATGAAATGGATTAATAGGCCATTGGTTTGGAGCATTTCCTAGCCATGAGGGCCCATTCCACCACAGGTTATGAGCAATTAATTGCGACGGCGTCAACCCACGAGATAAGCAATCGCTTGGGTTTTCAACTCCAGAAATATGGTAGAAGTTGTCAGGTGACACATTTTCCTGACATTGCGCAACTCGATTACTAACGAATACCGACCATCTATGCGGAGATGATTTGATCCAATTGAGTGCGATCGTAGAATCAGAAAACGCGAAAATTTCCTTAATAGGAATACGAGCGAGGTAGGTATCTTGCACGATTTTAATCAACTTTGTCATCAAAACAGCGGCACAAAGTTCTAAACGGGCAAGTGTAGTCACTTTAGCCGGTGAAACTTTGGACTTTGAGCATAAAAGCTTCACAGTAGTGTTACCAGCTGAATCTGTCACATGTAAGTAGATGACACAGCCATATCCATTGAGACTGGCATCACTAAATCCAACTATCCGACAATCACTGGAGTCAGCGAAAACTCCAATATGGCGCGGAATCTTCAACGTTGATAGCAATGGGAATTCTTGTACCAACACAGAGTAATTCTTAATTATATGCTCTGGAGGAGTCGAATCCCACTCGACTTTACTAAGCCAAAGTTCCTTAATAAGCAGCTTTGCGTATAATACGACAGGCGCTACTAAACCAAGCACATCAAACAAGCGAGCTACGGTAGATAGTATAATTCGCTTGGTACACTTCCCTCCAACGGGCGGGGATGTAGTCACAAAGAAAGTATCATTAGAGGGTTCCCAAGACAATCCTAATACCTTAGCGACATTTTGTTGGTCGTTAAATTCGACACAAGCGCGGTGAGAGTCAGGAAGACTCTGTAAAAGTGCGGTTGAATTGCTGGACCACTTGACTAAATTAAATGCGCCAGCTTTAAAAAGAGATATTAACTCTTGCGATAAACGCGTAGCGGTTTCTTCATTTATGCACGAATGGACTAAATCGTCCATGTACAGTTGAGAACTAGCGACGGCTGCTGCTTCAGGGTACTGAAGACCTTCATCCAAGCAGAGCTGCTTAATAGTGCGCATGGCCATATATGGACTTGATTTAAGCCCAAAAGGGACACGTGTAAATTGAAAGGTGCGAATTTGCTCTGTTTCATGAAAACGAAACAAAATTTTCACGAATTTATAATCGTGCGGCGGCAAGCAAACTTGCATATACATTTGGCGAATATCTGAAGTCATAGCAACTGGAAACAGGCGAAAATTCAATAACAGAGTGAATAAATCTGCCTGTAGATTTGGACCAGTGTGCAAGACGTCATTGAGCGATTGTCCTGAATGCGTTTTGGCACTCGCGTCCAGGACAATTCTAACGCGAGAAGTTGCCTTTTCGGGCCGAATTACTGCATGATGAGCTATAAAATAGCCCTCATCAGTGTCTTCGGAATCAGGAACTTCGACAAGATAATCATTTTTCATATAATCGGTAATGACTTTATTGTAGTCATCACGAAGGGTGGGTATTTGCTTAAATTTCCTTTCCAGGAATAGCAACCGGCGAAGAGCAACAGCTCGTGAATTGCCTAATTCTGAAACATGCTTAGCAAAGGGTAAGGCAACAGTGTATCTGCCTTCCTCATTGCGGGTAACAGAATTGGTATATAAGTTTTCACACTCAGTCTCTTCAGGACTAAGGAAGCGTTTATACGGGATCTCTTCTAATTCCCAAAATTTATTTAGAGTTGACTCAAGGTCACTCTGAACCAAAGCGGTGAAGCAATTGAAATAAGCATTGTCCTGCAGAATATAATCACCATTCTGAGGATAATCTTCCATTAATACATAGCCAAACGTGGTTTGGCAAGCGGGGGGAGCACAAGACCCAGGAGACACTATCACGTTCCCCAAATATATGTAAGGGAAAAGCTGGACTCCTAACACGAGATCAACATTGCCTGGAATATTCCAAGTCACGTCTGCGAGAGGTAAGTTTGCAATAGCTACTAAGTCGCATTTGCTAGTTTCAATAGGGACCTCGGGAAGCGGGCTTGTTATACAGTCTACTACTATTGCGCGTATGAAGTATCTGCAATTTGGATGAAAGCGCGATTCAACGGTTAGATAAACATATCCGTGTACCGGGCGTGACATTTTACAAACGCCATTAATATAGGAATTAGTTAGCGGTATCACTGGCAAATTAAGTGACCTGCAACAATCCAGTGTAATCAAATGGTTTTGAGCACCGTTATCAATCATACTTCTTACTATCAACCTACCATCACCATCATGACATCTGACGTATACATGGGCAGTGGCTAGCAGTATTGCAGATTGAGGATTTGACACTGTCAAAGAAATCGAAGCAACTCCAGGAGGCTGCGTTGCAAGCACATCAGATGATGTTGCCATATTACTAGGCGAATACGGTACAATAGCAGAATTTACTACTTGCGGGGTGCATGCACAATTCGGACATGCATTTGGGATACTTGCATCTCGCGAAGACGGACCAGCGTGTATAGCGGGTGCGGAAACTAATGGTGTATCATTATGAACATTAGCAAGTAGCTGAGTCGACTTGAGATCCGCGGAAGCAACCTTGCCCGCTTCGAAATGCAAGAGCGTATGATGACGCCTTTGACAAACGTTGCAAGTGTGACGCGAGCTACATTTAAGAAGCGTGAAAGGTATGACGCCAGGCCTCCGTGCTACGTCATCCCTTTACGTCAGACTACGTCACGGCGCGTCACCAACAGCATACGTAGTGCATCGATGTACCGTCGTGTTAAGTGATTGTGCAATCGAAACATAAGTGATCAATAAAAGCAATCGGCCACTGTAGCTCAGGGCCAATCGCGACTTCCAAATCAGTTGGGTTGGACAATTAATTTAAGGTTTAATTGTAATTTTGCACCAAATATATTCTATTCTGAAGTACAGACCTCTTATCAATTACCTCCTCCGCTGTTGCCACTCCCTAATTACATAATTGGCGCAGTCGTTGAGTTGAGTCGGTCTAGTCGCGAATAGATCACCGAGATCTTGTTCCGGCATCGATCAGCAAAAGGACCCTGGCAGACAGACGAGGCGATCAAGAGGTATAAACAGCGGAATAGAATCGGCGCATAAGAGGGAATCAACGATGAAATTGGCTTGGTGAGTACACTTATGAGATTGGTTGTAATTTACTATCCCAGTGTTCCTCTCCGCCAAAATTTTTCACCCACGTAGATCGAATTCCCCTAGGTTAGGTAATAATTCAAGAAACGCCCTTTTGGACGCTAATAGAGATCTAGATAATTTAAATAATAGTTTTGACTCCGATTTAGAGGACTTAGGAAACATGGCAAACGTAGATTCCATTTTTAAGGCCGTTCGCCTAGTACCCGAATTTGACGGTAATCCACATGTCCTGACTAGGTTTATTAGACTTTGCGACCAATTGGTAGCAGAATATGTTCGCGAAGGACAGGATTTAATAAATTACGCATTATTGAACGGAATACTAAATAAAGTCACTGGACCCGCCGCCCGATTAATCAACACAAACGGCATTCCAGAAAATTGGGCAGCCATTCGTAGTGCGTTGATAAACAACTTTGCAGACCAACGAGACGAGACCTCTCTTTATAATGATCTCGCCCTGTTGTCACAAGGGATGAAGACACCCCAAGAATACTATGAGCAGTGCCAAAATCTTTTTAGCACCATAATGACTTACGTAACATTGCATGAAACTGTAAACAGTACTGTTGAGTCAAAACGCGATTTGTACAAAAAATTAACCCTGCAGGCTTTTATCAGAGGGCTCAAAGACCCTCTTGGCTATCGTATTAGGTGCATGCGCCCAGAAACGATAGAAAAGGCGTTAGAATTTGTACACGAGGAGAGTAATACAATGTATATGCAAAACCGTAATAACAAATTTACGACCGACAAAAGACAGATGACTTTCCAGCAATCTAGATTTCCGAACAGTTTTATATCGACATACATGCCCCCACAAACAAGTCAACAGGACAATACAACTGGTACACCTGGCTCGTCTGGGCAAAACCCCATAGCCACCAACCAACCGGCAAACCAGCGATCTCCGCAGACACCCTGGAACCAGCGCTCAAATAATGCCCCACAATACCCAACCCGTACGCAACAAATATTTAGAGCACTCCCTAGGACAAATATGTCAACCGGATTTAGAATCCAACCCAGGACTCAGAGCAACAACAGCCCTCAACCTATGAGCGGTATAAGTCACCCCGTCGCTAGGACGGTAACCCGCAATAACAGTCAGAGTAACAACAATGCCATGGACCTTAATTTAAATGACATTAGTTTCGACAACTATGACTATGACACCGCCTACCAAGTGACCTATGACTATGACAATGACTACCAAAATAATTATGAGTGTTACAACACCTATGTTGCAAACGATTATTGTTTTAACGAACAATTTGACTCGACAGACTTTGGCAATTCCGCGACAAGTAACCCTCTTCCCTTGGGAAGTTGTGTTATTACCGAGCCTACGGAGAGCCAAAATACTCAGAATCCTCAAAATTTTTCGAAAACTTTAAAGAAAGGTACACCAAAATAGAAATAAATTTACAAGACAAAAAACGGCTACCATACATACAAGTAGGCGAACCACCGCTTAAGTTGCTTCTGGACACTGGTGCGAATAGGTCTTTTCTAAGCCCCGAAGTAGTACGTAAATTTTATCCCCATATCCCGCTAACATATGACCCGTTTATAGTGACAAATGTACATGCAATTACGAAAAACTATTACTCCATAACAGTCCCATCTTTCCCGGAACTCAATATTAGTGGCTCACTAAAATTCTTCGTCTATAAATTTCACGATTACTTCGATGGTTTGATTGGAAACGACTTATTCGAGGCTTGGCAAGCGGAAATAAGCTATTTAACTTTTAAACTTACTACCCCATACTCAGTAAATCCGATATTTTTTTATCAGTCCGGAAATACTAACCTATTAGAAACCATCATTCCAGCAAAATCTTCAAAATTAATCGAAGCCCCCATAAACATAACAGATGGTAATATTCTAATTGAACAACAAGTGCATTGTAATTGTACCATAACGAGTTGCATAAACACGGCAAAGAATAACAACTGCATTATTGAGGTGAGTAATTCATCACCAAGAGACATAATTTTTTCGCTGACCAAACCCGTCCGCGCGGAGGTATTCAATTGCGAGACCGAGTGTAAGCGTCCTGACTCATCGTATGATCGCATTTCTCACGTGCTATCTCGGTTGCGTACAGATCACTTAAATACAGAGGAAACAATTAACTTACAAAATCTTTGTTCCGAATACGCCGATATATTTTATGTAGAAGGTGAACCTCTAACTTTTACCAATAAAATAAAACACAGCATTAAAACCACCGACGAGATTCCTATACATTCTAAAACTTACAGATATCCCCATGTTCATAGGAAAGAGGTACAATCACAAATTGAAAAAATGTTACAGCAAGGTATTATCAGGCCTTCAACTTCAGCTTGGAGCGCACCTATTTGGATAGTTCCTAAGAAAATAGACGCCTCTGGAAAACAAAAATGGCGACTGGTAGTTGATTTTAGGAAACTAAACGAAAAAACTATCGCCGACAAATATCCTATACCCAATATCACGGACATTCTAGACAAGTTAGGAAAATGCCAATACTTTACTACACTCGACTTGGCAAGCGGTTTCTATCAAGTTGAAATGGACCCCGCAGATATTCATAAGAGCGGATTCAATGTAGAACACGGGAAATTTGAGTTTTTACGCATGCCCATGGGATTAAAAAATTCACCATCGACATTCCAAAGAGTCATGGATAACGTACTTCAAGGATTACAAAATTCCATTTGCGTAGTTTATCTGGATGACATTCTAGTATTTTCGACATCGTTACAGGAGCATTTAGTTAACTTAAAGAAAATTTTTCAAAGATTAAGAGAATCAAATTTCAAAATTCAAATGGATAAATCTGAATTTTTAAAGCAAGAAACACCGTACTTAGGACACATTATAACCCCTGAAGGTGTAAAACCAAACCCCGATAAAATCAAAGCTATAGAAAAGTACCCTTTACCAAAGACCAATCGGCAGATAAAACAATTCCTAGGCCTCCTCGGCTATTATAGGAAATTCATCCCCGACTTCGCTAGAGTTACAAAACCGTTTACCGAATGTCTGAAAAAAGGTAGAAAAATAAATTTAGATTCAAAATACATAGAATGTTTCGAAAAATGTAAAACCCTGTTAACAAATGACCCAATTCTCCAATATCCGGATTTCAATAAGGAATTCATACTTACCACTGACGCTTCAAACGTAGCGATAAGCGGAATTTTATCGCAAGGTCCCATAGGTTCTGACAAACCGATTTCTTACGCGTCACGAACGCTAAACGACGCAGAACTAAACTACAGCACAATAGAAAAGGAACTGTTAGCAATAGTATTCTCCGTAAAGTATTTCCGACCATATTTATTTGGAAGGAAATTTAAAATAGTTACAGATCATAGACCCCTTCAATGGATAATTAACCTCAAAGAACCCAATTGACGACTTACACGCTGGAGTCTAAAGCTTTCGGAATATGATTTCTCGGTAGTATATAAAAAAGGAAAATCAAACACAAACGCAGACGCACTGTCCCGCATTGAAATTTATAACGAAGTAAGTTCAGTAATTGCAAATCCCTCCGAAACCCCCGATATTAGAGAACTTGAGGACAAACAAACTGAAACAGACCATACGAGCATAGAAAACCCTATACTAGAAATACCGATTTCAGAAGATCCCCTAAACACGTTTCCTAAACAGATAATCTTTAATTTATTGAATCATAAATCTCGTATCTCGGACACAGTAACAAAACCCTTCGACACGCGCATAAAAACAACTATCGAAATATTTGAAAAAAACTTAGAACAAGAAATTATAAACGCGATAGTAAAACATGTAGATCCTAAACAACGAACCGCGATATTAGTCAAACCCCTAGATAAAATGTATAATATAGTTCCAATCATTCAAAACAAATTCAAAAACTCATGCATGAAACTGTTCCTGGTAAAATACGAGTTAGAGAACGTTACCAATATTGAGCAACAACAGGCAATTCTTCGAAATTATCACGAAGGCAAAACAAATCACCGTGGTATTAACGAAACGTACTCATCATTATCTCACAAGTATTACTGGCCGAAAATGCGCGAGAGCATTTCGCAATACATAAACAATTGTAAGGCATGCAATTGTGCAAAGTATGATCGCAACCCAATTAATCAGCGATTCCAGGTAGTCCCACCTGCAACAAAGCCTTTTGAAATCATACATGCTGACACATTCACCGTTGAACATGAGAAATACCTAACACTTATTGATTCATTTACTAAATATGCACAAGCTTACATCTTACCAGACGGTACCGCGCCTAGCATTGTAAAAGCCTTACTAAGTTATAGTACACATCATAACTTTCCTCATACACTTATCACAGATCAAGGTACGGAATTCAATAATCAGATTGTCGCCGAATTTCTTAAATTACATAAAGTTAATCACCATAAAATAGCAGCACATGCACCAAACGAAAACGGATTGATCGAGAGATTCCACAGTACTATCCTAGAACACTTACGGTTATTGAAAATTACACATAAAAATGAACACTCTAGAGATTTAATACCCTATGCATTATTGGCTTATAACAGCTCAATTCATAGTTTGACTAAATGCCGGCCCTATGATCTCTTAAATGGACACTTCGATCCAAGAGACCCAACACACCTTGAAATTGAGAAAAATCTATTACAAAAATATATAGACAATCATAGAGACAAAATGAAAATAGTTTACGACATAGTTCATAATCACTGCCAGAATGAACGATCTAATATCATGGAGCGGGTCAACAGAGATAGAGAACCTATTGTTGACTATTCCCCCAGTCAAGAAGTTTACATACGGAACCCTTTAGCTGCAAGACAGAAATTAGCCCCACGGTTCACACAGGATAAAATAGAGTGTAACTTACCTGTCCACGTCTACACATATAAGAAACGAAAGCTCGTACCTAAAGCATTACTAAAAAAGGTACCTCAATCTCGATTGTTACAGGTTCCTAATGTGGACCTGGATCACCTGGGCCCTAGCACAGGAGATCCGACTTGAGAGCATCGACAATGGACCTGGACTTTTACCTTTCAAACTGGGACAGACGAAGATAGTTTCCCACTACCATACCTTCCTACAATATGTTGACCTTGACAGTATACAAAAAAACATTGACCTAATCAAGACGCAACTGACTGAAACTACTAACTCTTTGAACAATAGTACGTTTAACCTATTCAAATATCAAATCAAATATCTCTTTTCAAAAATAAATAAGATTTCGGCACAACTCGATACTTTTTCTAATAAAAGAGTAAAGAGAGGCCTCATTGACCCCTTAGGCTCGCTGATAAAAAGCATCAGTGGGAACCTAGACTATACGGATGCGGTTAAATATGATAATGCCATAAAAATATTGCAAAATAACGACGAAATTCTATCTCAAAAGTTCAATCGGCATATTAGTCTTTGTAAAAAATGGATAAATGAACAAAATCAAACATTATCTGCATTAGTCAGTAATCAACAAAAATTATATAAAACATTGTTAACACTGAGTAACAACACATTGGCAAGCACCGAGAAGCTAACTAATTATGCCCAGCTTAATCAGCTTTTTAGTATCACAGCGGACAACGTTAATGATCTATATACAGAGATGTTACGTATAGAAAACATCTTAGCGTATAGTAGAATTAGTAATGTGCACCATTCTATTTTAAGTATAGCCTCAATGAGAGATATCATTTTAAGTTTGCATAAAATTTACGATAACAATCAAATTCTAAATTTAGATATAAGAGACTATTATACTTGTATGAGGATAGGATCATATTTCTCAGGAAATAAATTAGTAATTGTTTTAAGAGTACCTATTATCTATAAAAGCACCTTTGATCTATATAAGTTATGTCCATTACCTAATAAGTACCAAAGAATCCTAATCCCTCCTTTTCCGTTTATTGCAACCAATACTCTAGAACACGTGTACATGGAGGCAGAATGCCCGAAGTCCGGCGAGTGGTATATCTGCGAACAGAGACTGAGTCATCAAATACGCACAGATCAGGATTGCGTTCAAAAACTCATCCATACACAGGAGATAGATGAAACGTGCAAATCCACGCCTATCTCACTGTCCAAGGAAGCTCTATTAGAGCTAGATGACCAACACTATGCCCTTAGCTTCCCAATACCCACAAAAGTACAACTTACCTGTCAACAAGAGCAACACGTCATGTTAACTGGAAGTTACGTCGCTATCATACCCCAGCATTGTTCCATGAAAACGCATCAATTTACACTCGTAAATAACAATAATAAAATACGAGGACAACCGTTGAAGATTATGTACTTACCTACAAAAGTACCCACCAACAAAGGAGACGACCAGACTAGCATACTGAAAATGACCTCTATTAACTTGGGCAACCTTGAGAAAATCGGACAACAATTGGCGATAGAAAAGCCTGTGGGAATCGACCGAATTCAAGCAACCAACTTCTATCACACCTCTATACCGTTCTACTTACTTACGCTATTCGGTGCAACCACACTCGCATTAATATTGTACCGAAGACTGGCCGCCACAAAAACCAAAAAGGAACAAGGAGTCCAAACCGAGGAGCAGAACGTCGCAACATTTGCAGCGGACCCTGCAAACATTTGCTGTTTACCTAGCAAATAGTCGCTCATCTTGGGGGAAGGTGAAAGGTATGACGCCAGGCCTCCGTGCTACGTCATCCCTTTACGTCAGACTACGTCACGGCGCGTCACCAACAGCATACGTAGTGCATCGATGTACCGTCGTGTTAAGTGATTGTGCAATCGAAACATAAGTGATCAATAAAAGCAATCGGCCACTGTAGCTCAGGGCCAATCGCGACTTCCAAATCAGTTGGGTTGGACAATTAATTTAAGGTTTAATTGTAATTTTGCACCAAATATATTCTATTCTGAAGTACAGACCTCTTATCAATTACCTCCTCCGCTGTTGCCACTCCCTAATTACATAATTAGCGTGTGTGACGTACTAAGACAGTTAACACAACCATGTTTGCTTTTAATTAATTCATATCTTGCTTGCGGAGAAGTCATGTTTTTAAATTTCGCACAAGAGTACAAATTCGAATGATCCTTTTTAGTGCACAATACACAAGCTTGATCATTATTCGCGGAGCTTGCAGCGACGTTGCTGCTGGCTAAAAATGCCTTATATGTAGTTTTAGCGGGTTGAGCTGGTGTATTGACAATTGGTTTGCTGACCGTACTACTGTTGGATCTTTCCAAAATCTTCACTTGATCTTGTACGAATGAAACAAATGAACCATGTTTAGGAAACTCCTCGTCCCGAATGGTCATTTCAAAGTTTTGTAAAACCTGTGAGTCGGTTTTTCTTAAAGCGCAGTTCAAGAAAATAAAATCCGTTAAATCCGGAATTCCTAACTGCTTCAGTGCAGCAATGGACGCGGAATACTTCTCAATGAAGTTGTTAAGACTGCTGGAATTAAATGTGCATGGCTTAAGATCAAGTACATTATTCAGGTAATAAGTACCTAAGGCGCGTTTATCCTGATATTTTTTGACAAGACTGTCCCAAATTATGGAGTATGTTTCACCATTAGGCACTATGCCAGCAGTTAATTTCAAAGCGTTGTTAGTCAATTTGCTGACAAGATATTGCACACGTTGCGAGTCAGACAACTGGTTATTATTATGAATATTAGCCTTAAATGTTTCATAAAATATTGGCCAATTTTCAGTCCGGCCATCAAAGGACGGCAGTTCGATAGGCGGGAGTTTGACAGCTCGGAACCCGTCGCCGCGGCTCGCAGATGAGGTAGCTTGCGGGGATGTTTTAGAAATATTATTGCGAGCGCGCTTTATTCGCGAATACATATCCTCGAACGAATCTAAGGCGGCGTAATCGGGGTCAGAGCCAGGAATTAGTGACATTGTACATTTATTAATGTCGTCAAGAATCGCTTCGAAATTCGAACGCAGGTCGTCGATTGTTTCGCTATCAGCCATGAAAGCTTCATTACTTCGTGATTCGAAATTCGATATTTTTTTAGACGCATCGTAAATTCGAGAAACACGTTCGAAAATCTTTTCTTCCTTAGATTTTAATAGCTTTATTTTATTTTCTAATTCAGATTTTGACATATTGACAGCATAAAATGCAAATGTCAAATTCTAAACATATGAAAATCAAAACAAACAATATGAAAGCGGAAAAAATATGAAATGAGCGGTTTAAATATACGAAATGCGTATGAATATGTCTGTGCCGACCAAATTACGTCGACCACAGACGAGCGGTAAATGAATATGTCTGTGTCGACCAAAAATTACGTCGACTACAGACGAGCGGTAAATGAATATGTCTGTGTCGACCAAAAATTACGTCGACTACAGACGAGCGGTAAATGAATATGTATACGCGGTTCAATTACGGGTTCGAAAAGGACCAAAAAATGCTTACGCAATAAGTGCTTACGCAATTTAGAATTTTGAGGAAAGGTTGCCGATAGCTGGAGGCGCTAGGAAATATTAATAAAGTGTTCTAAATAAATAATTTAGAGCTCGCAGGAGACTTACCTTTGAACTATGGAATGCAGCGGTTCTTGAAATATAATTATATTCGTGTTTGTATCTCCAGGCGGGTGATAGTTACGGCGGCGGTAACACTTTATTGCAACGATTCCTCTTTTGCGGCTTTTTAAACGAGATTTTAAAAATCTTCCGTTTTCGTTGACAAAATGATATAGACTGACTTTTCTGTTTTCTTGACGTATTAAAGAGAATGAATGTAGGTGGCCAGCAAGTCACCTGCTGACTAAGAAAGAAAATAGTTTAGGCCGAAAAGGAATTTAGCGCACTAGCGCCACCATACGGCGTACATAAAAATACATGACTACACTGTATATTATGTAGGTAACATTATTATGCGGACCACCCCTGTTTTTGCTGCATACTGTACATACAATATTAGGTGGTAGTCTACGCCATTAATAGGTACTCAAATAACCTAGTAATTGAGATTATTAATACTCACAGACGAGGTATATTGATTATATTGTACAAATATTTACTTACTTGTCTGCGCTTATTAGACTGGAAAATATGTCGATACCTTTCGTATTTAATAGTTACTGTTATCTTAGTTTTTAGATAATAAATCATTGTTTAATACCATTCCACAAAGTTTACATATTAGTTTTCACATTGTTTGTCTTGTTGTGTGGAATTCAAATGATTTAGGTCAGTAGTATCGTTTCTATTACTGGTAAAAGGTAAAGTAAAGTCCATTTCAAATACGAAGGCCCGATTCCACTTGACAAAGTCATTGGGCGTCAACAATAGGATCAGTGATAACAAAAGATACCTGGACAGACCCTTTTGTGGCGTGATATTTTTGGCATACATCGGTGTAACACACAATGCCAATTCGTAGTGGACCAATTAAATGACAAAAGTTTCGAGTCCTAGTCCTAATCAGGCGACCGTACTGTGCTTGTAAAAATTAAAACATACGTTTTCTAGACATATAAATATCTATGGTAGTCACCTGCGGCATGGTAGAATAGAAAATAATACTCTTTATTGCTCACCTGAACGAATTACAAATTTAAAAAAACCGACTTCAACCGATTTCTCCAAGATCCCATCATCACTCCCCGACTTGGTGCAAACGGAACCATTTCGGTTTGTTTTTAATGAACAGAAAATCGAAATCAGTTGGCGCGATATTGAGTTAGGGTGAAGACACATTTATCAGCATGCGTACGCATTTTGTCTAATAAAATTGGTCGTTTAGTATGAAACGTGTAAGCATGCGTACGCGTGCGGAAAGCTGGACGCGGTCCCATACTAAACTGACATTTTCTATAGGCAAAATGCGTACGCATGCTGATAAATGTGTCTTCACCCTTATTCGTCCATTTGTCGTGCATGTATGCTCAATGTAAATTTATGACTTATATGGTTTTCTCATGGATACCGTTGTCAGATCAAAACTGAACCCAATTAAAATGAAGACTAATCGATAAGCATCTGCTTTCAAATAAAAAAATATCAAAATCAGTTCACCCAGTCGGAAGTTCTGAAGTAACAAACATAAAAAAATTAAAGAAAAAAAAACCTTTTTAAAAACAAGCTTTTATTATTTGTTTATAAAATGAACTAAAAAGTTAAAAATAAATTAACTCTTAAAAGAAATATGACACTTTGTAATTGATTGTAACCTTTAACGACAAATAAGCGTCTTCGTCTAGGACAAAATAATTCCATATTGTACAAATTTATTTAAATTTAACACAAACTTTTTACCATACATAATTATTCAATATCGTCCCCCCTCTTTATCATAGTCCCCATTTATAAATAAAAGCGTGTTACATTTAACACAACACAACATTTTCCTCAAGCTATCACAATGTAACACGCTTTCATTTATAAATGGGGACTATGATAAAGAGGGGGGACGAGATTGAATAATTATGTATGGTAAAAAGTTTGTGTTAAATTTAAATAAATTTGTACAATATGGAATTATTTTGTCCTAGACGAAGACGCTTATTTGTCGTTAAAGGTTACAATCAATTACAAAGTGTCATATTTCTTTTAAGAGTTAATTTATTTTTAACTTTTTAGTTCATTTTATAAACAAATAATAAAAGCTTGTTTTTAAAAAGGTTTTTTTATCTTTAATTTTATTTTTAACTTTTTAGTACCTCTATTTTTAATTCGAGATTTAGGTACTACGACGTAGTTCGCAGCGCGTAGCAGCGTTATTCCGTTATGAAGTCCGTAGTTCGTTCACATGATATGTAATGTGTACTGATTTAAATATCAATAATGTTGAAATTATGTAATCACTTAATAGTTACCTATTTGTAACGTTTCTCATTCTATCCATTTCTTTTAATGCATCAACATTACAAGGTTTCTTCGACGTCAACTTGGAGCAGTCAAGTTCTTCGATTTCAATTTTCTCCTGTCTCTTGAATTTCGCCTTCTCCAAACGTCGTTTTCTTTGTGTAGTTGTTTCTGTTTTCTTCACGATATTCCCACGAGTACGAGCCCCGATGCATATGTTCTCGTCCAGTTAGACAGTTTTTCGAGATTATCCCGTTCATCCGGGGGAAAAGGTTTAGAGACAATACCTTCACTATTCAATATTAGTACTAAAGTAGTTTCTTTGAGTATAAAATATTTGGACTTAATAAATCAGAATAAAAAAAAAAGGTCTTTTTTAAATTTTTTCCACAATTTTCAATTTTGTAAATAATCAATGAATGTAAAGAACGCCATTAATATCAAAGACGACATGGTACACCTGGTGCACTGCGAATTTTGCGTCAAGCTTATAAGCGCGGAATTACGGTGGTGAACGAAAATATAATTTAGACACTGGTTTGTTAAAATCGATTTATTAAACAACAAAAGCGTACTTCAGATTGTTGTGTCTCTTGAAATGTAGTACATTAACCATGATTAACGTTCATACAATTTACCATTAGCATAATGTGATAATTTTTAAAATATTCAAATTTTTTTAAAAATTGTTTCGAACTAGACGAACTCCACTGCATCGGGGCTCGTATAGGACAAATAACGGTCCATACCCCCAGAGGTCCGTTGTAGAGGGATAAGGGCTACAATACAACAGGGTTCGCCCTGGTATCCTGAGGCGCAACGTTAGCGGCAAGACATGCTTATACACCCTCATACCATTCAGCCCTCGGCACGTGCTCACCTTGGCATTGGGTCATCAATCCAATCAGTCATATATAATTAATATGGGACGAAAGCAAGAGACTCGTCAAGACGAATCAAACGAGACCAAACTCGATGGGGTGCGTCGTTTAATTACGGAGTTCCTATGGTCACCTTCCGGCTCCATCATCAGACCCTGGTTACCATATAGTATCAAAGTACTCATCAAGACTAATCCAATGAGCTCAAACTCGATAAGGTTGCGTCGTTTAATTACGGAGTTCCTATGGCCACCTTCCGGCTCCATCATCAGACCCTGGTTACCATATAGTATCAAAGTACTCGTCAAGACTAATCCAATGAGTCCAAACTCGATGGGGTTGCGTCGTTTAATTACGGAGTTCCTATGGCCACCTTCCGGCTCCATCATCAGACCCTGGTTACCATATAGTATCAAAGTACTTGTCAAGACGAATCTAATGAGCTCAAACTCGATAGGGTTGCATCATTTAATTACGGAGTTCCTATGGCCACCTTCCGGCTCCAACATCAGACCCTGATGGTTACCATATAGTATCGAAGTACTCGTCAAGACTAATCTAATGAGCCCAAACTCGATGGGGTTGCGTCGTTTAGTTACGGAGTTCCTATGGCCACCTTCCGGCTCCATCATCAGACCCTGGTTACCATATAGTATCAAAGTACTTGTCAAGACGAATCTAATGAGCTCAAACTCGATAGGGTTGCATCATTTATTTACGGAGTTCCTATGGCCACCTTCCGGCTCCATCATCAGACCCTGGTTACCATATAGTATCAAAGTACTCGTCAAGACTAATCCAATGAGCCCAAACTCGATGTGGTTGCGTCGTTTAATTACGGAGTTCCTATGGCCACCTTCCGGCTCCAACATCAGACCCTGATGGTTACCATATAGTATCAAAGTACTCGTCAAGACTAATCCAATGAGCTCAAACTCGATAGGGTTGCGTCGTTTAATTACGGAGTTCCTATGGCCACCTTCCGGCTCCATCATCAGACCCTGGTTACCATATAGTATCAAAGTACTTGTCAAGACGAATCTAATGAGCTCAAACTCGATAGGGTTGCATCATTTAATTACGGAGTTCCTATGGCCACCTTCCGGCTCCATCATGAGACCCTGGTTACCATATAGTATCAAAGTACTCATCAAGACTAATCCAATGAGCCCAAACTCGATGGGGTTGCGTCGTTTAATTACGGAGTTCCTATGGCCACCTTCCGGCTCCATCATCAGACCCTGGTTACCATATAGTATCAAAGTACTCATCAAGACTAATCCAATGAGCCCAAACTCGATGGGGTTGCGTCGTTTAATTACGGAGTTCCTATGGCCACCTTCCGGCTCCATCATCAGACCCTGGTTACCATATAGTATCAAAGTACTCGTGAAGACTAATCCAATGAGTCCAAACTCGATGGGGTTGCGTCGTTTAATTACGGAGTTCCTATGGCCACCTTGCGGCTCCATCATCAGACTCTGGTTACCATATAGTATCAAAGTACTTGTCAAGACGAATCTAATGAGCTCAAACTCGATAGGATTGCATCATTTAATTACGGAGTTCCTATGGCCACCTTCCAGTTCCATCATCAGATCAGCTCTATGTCATAATAACATTGCATTGTCATCCGATTTATACATGCATTCTAAATTTCAGCTCAATCGGAAACCGGGAAGTGGATCAAATTTAAGTTGCAAGATTTGATTACAGAACGACAGACAACGGGACAGGTGAAACTAAATAAAAGCTTGTAAAAAACATACAGACGAATCGAGACCCTCCTTCTTTTTTTTAATAATATAATAATATTTTAGCCTATATAATGTCCCACTGCTGGGCACAGGCCTCCTCTCATATATGAGAGGGATTGAGCTATAGTCCCCACGCTGGCCCTAAGCGGGTTGGGAACTTCACATACACCTTTGAATTTCTTCGCGGATGTATGCAGGTTTGCAGGTTTCCTCACGATGTTTTCCTTCACCGAAAGCTAATGGTAAATATCATCTGATATTCCGTACACAAGTTTCGGCAAAACTCATTGGTACGAGCCAGGATTTGAAACCACGACCTCCGGATTGAAAGTCAAACGTCTAAACCACTGAGCCACCACTGCTTCTAAAATCCTCCCTACGACCCTTTTTTTAAATCGGTTGAAAAATCAGGTTAATCGATTGTTGGTCCAAGAAAACCCTACATTACATTGCAAGTTGTGTCGAATTCATCAGACCCATTTCTGAAATCGCCGAAGTAAATAAAATAAATGTAGATTGAATGATATACAAAAATTGCTCGTTTAGGGATGACTCACTTTAAGACCTTCGAGAATTTTTTATCTGATACTTCAGCATGCCACAACCTTACGTTATGCTTCCCAGAGAGCGATATAATGTCAGTCACGACAGCAGCATGATCTAATGTATGTTATGTTTTGGAGTGACGCTTGGTCAGAATCGAGCGGTCTGTCGAGCATTTGATGTGCTTATTCACCCCACTGTTACTGCAGCTACAGGTTAATGTCCCAAAGTAAAAATTATAATGGCTTAAAAAACTAAAAACGATTTTTCGTTTTCCTGACAGCAAACCCTTTCATTTGATACCCATCATTTCAAGTAGTCAGTCCGACATCTTGGGGGGGCGCCATATTGGATTTTTAATGACATTTTTTAGCTAGTCATGTTTGTCATCATCTTGCCGTGTGGTGACGGCAGTAAGAATATATTTGTCACCACCCCAACTCCTCCTGCGGGTGTCGTATGAGTCGACTAAGGGATTAAAGTGTCACTGACCATTCTACAAGATTGATGATGGGCAGCAGCGTCATCATAGTGGACACATTACTGCGATCGCCATTCCGCTCGCCCAGCGTGGCGATTATGGGCATTTACCTCCTAATGCGTCTATAAGCATAGTTAGTAGGAGAGGCGTCCAGCAGTGGACTATCATAGGCTGATGATGTTGATGTTAATGATGTTTGTCATCAGAACTCAGAGCGTGTGCAAAATTTAATCTTAATCGAAGACCGAAAATTGGGTCAAATCAAGATTCCAAGATTTCTCTTCGTTTGTTACATTTGTATACATACATAGCTCTTCATTTGTTACGCATAGTTGCAAGCGAAGCTAATGAAAGCGTGTTAAAATAGTACATTACGACAGTTGTGCGAAAAACTCGTGTCGATTTAAAACACTCCATATCGGTCGTGTTTTAAAACATCGCCACTCGTTTCGAATTTCGTTTTTGCACGTGTCTCGTACGACGTTTTTTAGTACAGATGGCCCTCCGAAGTTTTGGAACTGACGTAAAATGACACACTTATCGCACTAGAGCCTAAAAAAGGCACCATCTGTACTAAAAATTAGTTTTTTTTTATTTCTTCGGAACGGCTCAATACCTATGACACTGTGTAGGTATACTGGCTTCAAATCCCTTCAGATGCCTACGATTCTGTTATGTCCAAGACAGTTGTTACATGATATCGACACTGGAAATTTCAAATGTCGTAAGGGACAAAGGTCCACTTTTCAGGAGAGCCAAAAAACAAAAACCAAAATTTAAAAAAGTCATAACTTGTTAAATATTCATCCGAATTAGATGGTTCTTATATACATAACTACGAAAAAGCTTTATCTTCATTAGACAATTAGGTATATACTTGTAAACTCAATAGTTTCGGAGATAGTGTCCCTTACGCCAGAAATTTACTAGACAGATGTCCCTTACGCCCCCAAAAATTTCTAGTTTTTTTATGGAAATCTGTTACGACAATAACGAAAACACTACCTCTTTGTCGTAACTGTCAAATAACATGCTACATTACAACTATTTTCTGTTGTAAAGTCATTCTAGTTTCCAGATTAATTGAAGTAAGTAGCGTAAAAATGCAAGAAAATATAAAGTTGTGTACTTACAATTGGATTGTTTTCATAGACGGAAATCAATTTCACGTGTAATTTATTATATTTTA
Organism: Thaumatotibia leucotreta; assembly: GCA_025490895.1. Lineage (NCBI taxonomy): Eukaryota > Metazoa > Arthropoda > Insecta > Lepidoptera > Tortricidae > Thaumatotibia > Thaumatotibia leucotreta. The sequence continues at coordinate 59,921 of JALPQI010002187.1, forward strand.
GATAACCCGTTCCAATTTATAGGAAATAAAACCAAACATGTTAGTTATGTATATATTTCAGTCAGCTTAGTGTTGTGAAAAGAAGAAAACATATATCTAAAAATTGCTTTGAGAGCAACCTGAGCCCGAAACAAAAACATATATTAAGAAAGAAATTCTGGATAAGTAATCTAACTGCCTCCGCAAAGATCTATGACCCTTTTTGATGATACTTGTGCTATTAAGACGTGCGGTCAAAGGAACTATCGAATCCTTAGGGAACGAACCACTGACTGAAAACCTACATTTGTAGCCCAAAAAAGGGTTAAGGAGCGCTGAGTTAGTGCAAGCCATTCAAATCGACTGAAAATTATGAAGTGTTTCCTACATTATCAAAACGAAATCAAGGCGTCCTCCTTCCGCACCTGGCAAAATATTTCGGGCAAGCATTGTATTGGGGTTTATACTGAGAAAATGGACTAGTGTCAAGGTACGCTTTATACCAAAAAGCAGGAAAAACGAGTATAGATAATACTCGTTCTAAGTCCTTCAAACCTATTAGTCTAACATCTCTATTTCTTTCACTACTTGGTGGCAAGATCGCTAAGTCTAAATCAACATGTTTACCAAAAACTACCCCAATTGACCTGGTAGTAGAGGTCCAAATGGAAAAAATTGTGCGCTGTGAGTTACAGTTTTGTAATTTTTACCAGAGCTAGAGGGTGTAAAAATAAATATTTTTAGATGTGGAGGGAAAACCAATTCCCCCCCTGAACGAGGGGGGAGGGGGGTGAATGTGCAAACGGAAGGGTTATGTTTAAAATTTTTTCGTCGAATATTTAGGCCTACTATTCATTGTTTGGTATCATTTTCATATAAAACAGACACGGGAAATTCATTTTTGATAATAAATATGAGGATTTTCATATATAAAAAAATAATAATTGGTATAAAGGTAAAATAATCACCGTTTTTATTTTGATTGTTGCGTTATATAAGTTTTACCAAATAAATATATGAAAATAAAAAAAATACTACAATATAGCATATTTATTGTAGTTTTTAAAAATATATACTTTTTGGAACTTTCCATGCAAAAATAAGTTGTAAAAAAATTGCACCTGTCGCGTACCTCCAATAAAAAAAGGACGTTGCTTTGACTTATTGTTGACAGTACGTTTCTACTGCGGGAATTTAGCGATTTTACGTAAACAAAATATTCCATAATGTCTGTTAGGGCGAATTGCATCAACCTGGGTTAACCAAGCAATCCGGGTTAAACGTTTATTTCACATGGAATTTGATAATTGATAAATTTCTTATGAAGTAAGTGACTGACCCGGCACTATATAGAGGATATCCGAGACATCAGCCTATGTGATATTAGAATGGCTCTTGAACAGCTCAAAAATAACAGGGCGTCTGGGGAAGACGGAATTATAGCTGAGCATCTGAAGCCAGGTGGTAAACCAATCTGAACCTAAACTGAATCGCATTAGTACGTCATGGTAACCCCCAAGGCCTTCGATTTGATCGAAACTATGGGCAGTACTACAGTCTCTTTAACGGTACCAAGTAGACTACCGCTATGTCGAAATGTTGAGGTGTTTGTACGAAAGCGCCACTATGTCAATCCGACTCCAAGATCAGAGCTTGAAGCATATTATACTGCAGCGGGGAGTCAGGCAAGGAGGTGTCATCTCCCCTAATCTGTTTACCGCTGCACTGGAAGATGTCTTTAAGACTGGATTGGAAAAGGTGAATATCAACATAAACAGCGAGTACCTCACTCACCTTCGATTCGCTGATGATACGGTGGTCTTGGCTGAGACCTTGGAAGATTTCAGTACGATGCTCGCTGACCTCAGTAGCGCCTTCGAGCGAGTTCTTAAGATGAACATGGATAAAACGAAAACCCCCGTTACAATCGGAGACTAAACTTGAAGGTATAGACGACTATAATATACCTAGGACAAGCTACCCAGTTAGGTAGGTCCATCTTTGAGTAAGAGGTCAATCATCGAATCCGACTAGGTTAGGCAGCGCTTGGGAAGCTACGCCACATCTTTTCGTCCAATATTCCGCAGTTCTTGAAGACAAAAATATTTGATCAGTGTGGCAACACACACTGATCAAAGATTTAAAAGAGTGATGATATTCGGTACTGAAACGTTGTCGCTTAGAATGGGCCTGATAAGAAAGCTTAAAGTCATCCACAGGGCAATGAAGAGGGCTATTGTGGGAGTCTCTCTGCGAGGTCGTATTAGAAATGAGACGATCCGCAGCAGAACCAAAGTAGCTCCATAGCTCTCCGAATCACTAAACTAAAGTGGCAGTGGGCGGGGCACATTGCACGTAGAACCGATGGCCAATGCGGCGGCCTCGCAGGTGGAAGGCACAGCGTGGGTAGCCCCCCCACAAGGTGGACAGTGAAGGTCTCAGGAGTCCGCTGGATGCGAGTGGCGCAGGACCGGTCATTGTGACAATCTTTGGGGGAGGCCTATGTTCAGCAGTGGACGTCTTTCGGCTGATATGGTAATAATCATGATTTATGAAGTAAACGTTTAACAATTGATTGTCAAATTCCATATGATATAAACTTTTAACGTGGGTGAACTGGGTTAGTTGTTTAGTCCCGGTTTGTGTAAATTACCTTTATCGTCTTCGGTAATGAGATCATTACCTAATGACACTTGTAAAAATGATTACCCATTCCGATTCATATGATCAGATACTATATATTATACATGTGATCAGATAGACCAGATATATAATATACACGCGGTATATAATAATCGATAAAATCTAAAAATAGAATCTGAACAAATAAAATTCTTAATAATCTTAGTTTATTTAAAAAAAGAAGATCAGAAAATATTCAATTTACTTTCATATCAATAAATATTTACAATTGTAATATGAACAATAATATGGAAGTACAAAAATATGTAAAATCTATGAGCAGTTGCCGGCACAAAAGTGTCTTTTTTGAGATTACTCGGAGGTTTTTGTTGGAGGTACGCGTCAGGTAAATTTTTTTTTCAGTGAATTTTTGTATGAAAGACTACAAAATGTGTATATTTTTAAAAACTGCAATAAATATGCTATCTTACACTATTTTTTTAAATTGGCTAATTTGTTTTTTAATACTTATATGACGCTTAAATTAAAATATAAACTGTAACTTTTTTACTTTTACTCCAAAAAATTTAAATTTTTATATGAAATTGCTAATGTTTATGATAAAAAATGGATTTTCCAGGTCCGTTTTACTCGAAAATGATACCAAACAATGCATAGTAGGCCTTATTAATTAGTAAAAAAATATTAAACGCAACCCTTCCGCATGCACATTCACCCCCCTCCCTCCGCGCTCAGGGGGGGAATTGGGTTTCCCTCCACATCTAAAAACAATTATTTTGAGACCCTCTAGCTCTGGTTAAAATTACAAAACTGTAACTCGCAGCGCACAATTTTTCTCAACTTTGTATGGACCGTGATCCTTACTATGGTCACAAGGTCCGTAAAAGTAAGTAAGTTAGTAAGTTATTCTTTACTGCACCAGTAAGAAAATAACAGAAAGAAACAAAATAAAAATAAGCTAAGCACACGATACAGGTTACCAAAGCGGCGGTAAAGTCTAGAGAATAAGCAAACAGGTCGGTGTGTATTCCTTGATGTCGAAGGTGCTTTCGATAATAAACTCACAGAAAGCATCCTTAATGAAATTAAATCAAAGGGATGAAACCACGACTATATGGGTCCGAAGAGTGCTCTCTAACAGAATAGCTACTCCAACCCTCAATATAACTGAGTATGAATTTCACACAACGACAGGGTGTTCTCAGTGTTTGAACAGCCTGCAAAAACCAACTTGAAAGCCTGGGCTTTCGGGAATAAAACAAGCACATCGAATGTGGCTTCACCAGACAGTCGAAGTACCCTCAAGATACAAATGGACCAACGACCAGAATGATTGTCGAAAATGGCACCACAGGTACAAGTAGGTGAGAGGCCTAAGGTCAGAGTTTGCGTCAGCATCAGCAAAATGGCCTTCATTACTAGACAGAAGTCAATATTATGATGATTTCCGCGCATAAATATTACATTATGTGTGGCAATCAGTTTGGCCAGAAACCTAAAAACCAATATTATCTATTATCTACATCAACTCAAACAGTCAAGCTGCGATGCTCTCACTAGTCCAGTGCTGCAAGAATAAATTAAACGCCCTTGACTTTAAATGAAGTTACACTTAGATGGGTATTAGGATATTCCAATATTGTTGGAAACGAAACAGCAGATGAGTTTACCGGAAAGAACGGCAACACACGCATTGTCAGCTCAGAGCCTTTCTATGGAATCACCAAACCGGAGCCATATTATCTGCTGAACAAACTAGATATGATAAGATAAGATAAGAGCAATCGCACAGTTGAAGTCCATCAAAGTAGCTCTCACTCGTAAGCTCTTATCCAAGGGTTCAATAACAGAAAACAATAAAGAGCTACTTGAGCTCAAAAGTAACAAAGCCTGTGAAGAATCGAGAATCCTAACTATTCACATATGTATAACAATCATGGGTAATAAACAAGATGCAATATGTAGCTTCTGCTAAAAATCAGAGCAAACTACTTTACAACGTTGCAACATATTGATTTAAACTATCAATTAATCTACTATGGACCTCATCCTCCTCTGTTTATGCAGACCACAAATGCATAAAATAACTATTTACCTAGGCAGACCTTATGATGTACACAAAATTGCAGCCGTCAGAATTTGGAATGTTCTGGCCTCGACAAGAATCCGTAATGACTTATAAAAGGGGCTGCGACAAAATATCATAACTGCTCGGCGCGGCGGATATTAGTCCAAAACAACAATAATAAAGATGATAATATGGCAGATGTCCGGACCTTATTACTATAGCCCTATCTCTGACACATGCAATGATCATAGCTCATTACACTTTTCAATAGCCTGCTGAGACTGGTTCACGGTTCACGTGTACTACAGAGTAAATTTCTCGAATTGGCAAAAGACAGCTAATTATAAATAAGCCCAGGGAGTTAATAATAAGATTGGGGCAGCTTGTGGCGAGCTGTTCGGCAATAGCGACATCGTCTCAGGCATGTTTTCGTCGGTCAGAGTAGAATTTAAGATGAACCGTAGGACTCGGCTTGCCTTGATTGGCCGTTGGCCGTCCAGAGAGGAATCGTTAGAGCGATGTATATGCTCCAGGGGTGGAAGTGGAAATGTGCGTGAGTCGCTGGTCGATGCAGTATCTATGTGGTAGTAAAAATACTGCTCTGCCCTCACCCCTTTTCCTGAGACGCCCTGGGTCAAGTCGCGCCGGCACTGTTGCAAGTGCTATAAGAAACTAAACAAAATGTTATAACGTACACAAAAAATCTTTCAAGATTTTTAATATCATCTTTTTTGAGGCGTAACTCTCATTCATGTACCATATTTAATGTAGTAACGTATACTTTATAAAATTAAAAGGTGAGTTACGACATCAAACTTTAAAATTATTTTGATTTATATGTACATACGACACAGTTTATTAAGAGAATAGAGCCATACTATATTCGAAATTGTGTTGTAACGCACAAAAGCCTAAAATATTTGTCCCTTACGCCATTGTGAATTCAAAGTTTCGTATTTATTTCATCAGATAGAATGTCGTAAAGGCACCTTATTTTGCTGTAGTAACTAACCACATAGGGATTTATGAATAAGAAGGACATACTACGTTGAAAATGGACACGTTATCCCTTCAATTTAAAAATTGGACCCATACAACATTTTTTTTAAAGCAATATGAAGTTACGACAAAATGAATTCACTTCATAACTTCTTTATTTGAAGCGATATCAAAAAGTTAATTATACAGATCGATAGAGAATTTTTTTCTGAGTTCTATGCAATTCAAAGTGTACTTACGACAAAATGTCCCTTACGACATTTGAAATTTCCAGTGTCGATATATTTTGTTGCAGATATTTGTTGTGCAGAGGAGGTTCTGCTCGCGGTACTCGAGGGTCCATGTCTCTCTCCAACTCTCGGAGACTGACTTCCAGCAGGAAGACCAACATCAGCATGGTGCCAAGGACGTGAGTATGATTTTATGATGTTATCTTAGAGGTCGATAGCAAAAAATTTACATAAGCAAAGGCCTTTAATAATGAAAACAAAATGTAACGTCATAGTTTTTGTGTTGCGCAATGTAAAATTTTCTGTAACATTTTTGGCATTGAAAAAGGGCGATAAATTCAAATTTTCTTATGAGCGACCAATACTACGAAACTATATCTTTTAAATTTGCCACCTTATACTACTGCCGAAGGTTGTTGGACGAACTATACGACATAGTTTGTTTTGTATATCTAACTTTCGTAACACATTTGATACGATTGTGATTTATGTTTTTTTTTGCATATGATCCTTAGGGCGCCCCACTTTTGTCGACAACGTCGATATGCAATCGGCTTAAACTCATCAAGGCTAAGTTAACCTCCTGACACCCGCCGCTGTTAAAATTTTCCAGTTTATATTAAACTCTATCAAATCTACGAAATGTCTACTAAGGCTTGTCTACGAAATAAAGTAACCACTGCCGTATTACTATTTTTTTTTTTAATGAATCCATACTTTTGCATGGATGTTATTAAAAATAATGGCTCTTTGCCTTTCTTCTCAGACCCTAAGATTGATGTTATATCAATTGCTGCATATTTATGGACTTTTATTTAAACCTCTGCATTTTAGTAGTGTTTCTTTTTATTTTGCTATTTTAGATCATTTTGTTTCCCTAACATTCTTGAAATTGTCTCGGAAGATCACACTTTTTGGGAGTTTATTTTTTCATAAAGCATTATCTAAATTTATTTTTATTTTGACTACTTTTAAGCGAATGTTTTTGAATTTTGGATTGTTAAACATAAAAAATATATTTTATAATTATTTTTTTTGAAAAATAAGAATCAATTATAGTCCCATGACTGTTTTAACTACTTACATGAAACTATTGTGTAACATTGGAGACTGATCTTACGATGGCTACTTTATTTCGTGGACATGCTTTATAAGGATGTCGCGCTAAATCTTTTGCCTTCGTATTTTCACGGAAACTGCCAGCGTCCAGCGACTCTCATCCATTTTTCACAATTTCTATTTAGAACATCCATTTTCGCAATTTATTTTAGAACATTTTTTTCATACTACCTAAACTATTTCTGTCTGTCGCCAAGGTTTATATTCCTTTGTACATTTTAACTTTTAATATTATATAAAATTTTATCATTTCTTACAAAAATCATCCAAGTAAATGAAAATAAACGTTGTATCAAGTAAGCTTTTTAGCGAAAGATTTTCTAGTAATAGTAAATATAATTATTGTAGAGGCTTAAGTGAAAAACAGTCACAATATTTTAGTTTTGGTGTCTAAACTTGCCTTTTATGAAGACGTTAAAGCCATGAACAAAAGAGCTGGGTTGACGAACCGTAAGCTCAAAAGTCGATGCTTCTGACTATTAATTTGAAAAGTTTGAATTAACTTAGCCATTTCGACGAAAACATCATAATACTTAATCTAGGGAAAGATAGCAGATTTAGTGACGTTCGTTCGGGAGCAACAGGATTAAGTTACTAGGATTTTGTTTTGGAGATTTATTCGAATAAGATTTCACAAAATTGTGGAATGAGTTGGGAAGTTGGAACTGTTGAAAGTCAATTTGACCTGATAAATTTGTGTTATTCTGACCTCCTTCTGACATTATACCTATTTAGATATCATAATAATATACTTAAGAAAAAAAGACGACGTTCACCATCGTCTGAGGTGGGATTCGAATTCACGTCCTCAGATTTCGCAGACGATGCCTTAACTATTCGATCACCCGTTCTAAGAAGACACTGGTCAAATTTCTCAGGTATACATATACAGGGTGGAAAAAGATTTTGGGTCAGTGAGGGTAGCTATCAGATCCCGTGTAACTACGTGAAAATGTTCTTAGAAGACCTTCCCGCGATTTTCAATTAAAGAAGATTAGCTTTTTCAGATTTTGGAAAAAGTATACAGGGTGCGTGGAAATGGTCATTTTTGAGAAACTTTTTTTTTGATGCCAATCGATCCTGTTTCTGTTCAGGATCAAAAGCTTGTATGGGACCAAAAAAAATTTTCGGCTAGAAAAGCTGCAAATCGGGATTTAAAATTCCCATACAAATTGTATGAAATTTAAAATTATTTTTTCACGCCTAATTTTTTTATGCCAATCGATTCCATTCCTATCCAGTACCAATAGTTTCCTAGGGGTCAACTTACGGCAACGTAAAAAAAACAAAAATAAAAAAAACTGTTTTCATACATTGACTATGGGAAAAAAGTGAAAATTAATTACATTATCTGTGACGATAATTAGTGTTGCTAATGATTTCATACAGTATTATTATTATCATTTAGCATAGGATGACTAATTATCGTGACAGATAAAGTAATTAAGGTTTCACTTTTTTTTCCACAGTAAAAGTATGAAAACGGTTTTCTTGAAATTTTTGATTTTTTGTTCATTGCCATAAGTTGACCCGTAGGAAACTATTGGTACTGGGTAAGAATGGAATCGATAGGCATAAAAAAAGGGTGAAATTTTTTTTTTTAATTTTCATACAATTTGTATGAGAATTTTAAATCCCGATTTGCGGCTTTACTAGCCGAAAATTTTTTTTTGGTCCCATACAAGCTTTTGATCCTGAACAGAAACAGGATCGATTGGCATAAAAAAAAAAGTTTCTCAAAAATGACCATTTCCTCGCACCCTGTATACTTTTTCCAAAATCTGAAAACGCTAATTTTATTTAATTGAAAATCGCGGGATGGTCTTCTAAGACCATTTTCGCGTAGCTACACGGGATCTGGTAGCTGCCCTCACTGACCCAAAATCTTTTTCCACCCTGTATAATCAGGTATCTCTTATTTGGGCTTAGGCACCTTGGGCCCTCCAAGGGCGAATATTTAATAATTTTATTTATTCCACAAAACTCATCCTTCTGAGTACTTTTGACTACTCCTTGTGGAGTACCTATATTTTGAATTAAAAAAAATATTTTCATGTTAACTTCACTCATAATTTCAATTAGTCAAAGCTCATTTACTAACTAGATAGCAAATGAACTTTACTACTTTGTGTATGTGTATTTATTTCCATGGTTGACAGGCCATTTGCTTCAAAAATTGATGTAGCTCGACTATTATAATAGGATATTTAGCTTAATGTAAACAGAGCCACAATTAGCATGCAATCTTAGTTACGTTGTTGATATCCGATATTCGATGAACGCTAACCGTTCGAGTACTGCAGTGTAAAATGAGAATTATATGCATATCTGGTAAGGTCTGAATATACTATTGTTAGTATATTGTACCTGCAGTACTTTTATTTAATGTTCTTAAGGTGCATTTGGACCAAACGAGCATTCACTCATTCTATCCCCCACTCTGCGAAATTCGTTCGTTACACAAAACGTGATTCATCGAAATTCGTTGATTTCGTAGAGTGGGGGATAGAATGAGCGAATGCTCGTTTGATCTAAATGCACCTTTACTAAAAAAAACAATCAATAATTTAGACATTCTAATAGGCACGATTAGCAATGCATGGACAAGAACTTTTCTAAGTTGAGAATATTCTCATGAAAAATTCTTGGTCTTGTTTTTCCACGACATTGGTCTACGGCGACAAGCGGCGAGCGAATCCATAAGTTGGAACGAGATGCCGATATGGGTAGTGGGTACTTCCTCTTGCACGTATGGTTTTCCGCTTTAGACCAATGTCGTGGCCGGACCTTGTTAAGGCTTAGGACCAATTTCTATGGCTATTAATGAGTTGAAACAGTTGCCAGGTATAAACGTCAAAGTTCGCGATCGTCAACCTTTAGGGTTGGGAGCATAGCGTAATAATTTTTAAACTGAAAGAGAATCTTCTCAATGGCAACTTGCAAAAGAATTGTCTCATATCATAAGCAATTTTAAGAATGTTCTGCTACTTAAAATTACCTAAAAGACGAAGATTCAAACGTCTGAACACCACACACACCGCATCTCATTGCCTACAATTTGCATTCTCTCACGGCGGCAATTGAAGGCTGCATTCAATTGGATTCCGCCACATATGGACCGTAAACGGAGGCAAGTGGAAAATTGCTGAAGACTGAACCGGAAAATGTGTTAAGGCGAGGCACGTCGGATATTTTTGAGCTACTTTCCTATATTGCAAAATTTTCCACATAAAAATGCCTGAGTTGGTTCAGCTGTTAGGCACTCGTATGTAAGGTTTCAGAAATTTTTAAGACGTTAAACCACTATTTCATCACACCTGTTCGGTAAGTGCGCCAATACGCTGCGGTGATGCGCGCCGTAGGTGCGTCATTACGTCATAGAAGGCCGTTAAGGATTTTCATACAACATTACGTCGCACTAGCGCGGTCCGGCACACGCCGCGCGCCGCGCCGAGATTTATTTTATGAAAATTATGAAATTAAGTCATCCCTGATTTAGACCATTCTAGAGTAGTTTTGTTAAAATATATTGTTTTATTTACTTTTTTGCATCACAGGTGTGATGAAAAACATTGTGTGTACCACGGGCGGTACAAGAATTATGAACTCGTGTGAAGTAAAGCCCGCGCCTTCGGCTTGGGCTTTACTTTCACACTCGTTCGCAAATTCTTACTTACCGCCCTAAATACACAATGTACTATTAGAGCATTTTCCACAACTTGCACATATTAGTTATGTGACAAAAGTATCAGTGCCCGGACCAGACCGTGCGTTCATTTTCTTTTTAACAGAGTTCAAAAAAATTAAGAGGTTAACAATTCGACGAAAGCTTTTTTTAATGTATGCTTCCCGATTACTCTAAGATGCTTGAGCCGATTTGGAAAAATCTTTTTTTGTTTGTTTTACTAACACCTATACCTATACAATTATTTGAATAGAGAGATATGTGACGAAATCTTCAAGACAAATTCTAGCAACACAAAACTAGAGTTCATCTTGTGTTTATTCAAGTAGGTATCTAAAAGAAACTTAATCCGATCGAGTACCATTTTATAAAGGACTTTATTGTGAAGAAATCTTCAAGTAGCATGACAACCTTTTATCCTATTTTTATTGAATTTTGAGGAGACTTGAAATTTATAAGACTTATTTCACTTAGCAACATCTGTAAGACTTTTCTGAACCTACTCCGCCTTATTATCTATTTAATATAGTGCACCTGCATTGCATTGTAGCTATTGTGTATCGTTTCATACAACATCGAATCAATTTCGCAATGTATTTGGTATTCGTTTCGTAACTGTATCTGAAACGTACTTTAAATAAATAAGAAAGTAACAGTTACATATTCAAAGAAAGTAAGAATAAGGGGTGAATTTGAATTTAAATTTTAATGAAAATATGAGTAGGTATTATTATAGAACCATATACAGCTTCTGTAGCTCAGTTGTTAGTAACCCTGCCTAGTAATTAACTCAACTACAGCCCAAAATGTCACCATAAAACTATATCAACTGTAGAAATTGCAACTAAACTAAGCTACCGCTCAACCCCTGATGTAAAATCATCCATCACTTTTGATGCGTTGCCACAAGGGTCTCAACTGCAAATTTTATTTAACCCTAGTTTCAAGTTCAAATCCTGCTAAAAGTAAGGTTTTCTTGGAAAAACCAAAATATTTTTTAAGAAATCAAGAGGTTTGAGGGCCTACCACGAACTTTGAAAATCGTATAGTAAGTCTTTATATGTCACAAAAGAAGGCGTAGGTAACATTGTTCCATTAACAATGATTTTTTTTATTTTTTCGTGGACATTTCTCCATAGGTGGAAGGAAAACATGGTAGAAACTCCTAAACATTTTAAGCCCCTAAGAAAAACACCACAGTCCTCATTTACCCCCACAATTTGTAAGGTGAAAGTTGCCACTTTGAACAACTATTGATAAACTTTCCAAAGGAACGACTCAAAACAAATGCCCCTATCATTATGTGTGTTGAAATCGAAACAGTTAATAAACCGTCAAGAACTGAGCTCCAACAACCAATCACTTCACGGCTAGGGAATGCAAAACCTGTTAACAGTTTGTACAAAATACCCGAGTATAACCGGTTGTGCCTATAGAAAATAACGGCTAATATACGATTTCGTTCTCAGAACCAGCGTGGGCCGTGACAGCAGCATCCGCCTCATCTCCAACGGCTCCTCGAAGCTCTGAGGAAGGACAGGCCGGCTCCCGGCCAACAACAACCTGAGAACCAAGGAGAACTTCAAGAACTACTTCAAGAACGACAGTCTCGCCCCCTTCCCGAAGTGCTGCGAAAACGAGAACGGAACACATGTCGAGACCAATATCGATGCTAAAAGCAGCACTGAGAGCTTTTACATGCCTGCTGATAACTTTAGGAGGTCTAGATAAGTTTAGATGTAGGAGAAAATCTTCGAAGCTTTTAGTAATCTTGGGTACTTAGCCAAGTTGCCAATCGCACACACTTAATCTTCAATCGTAAACGAAAGGCAACTAACTGTCTTTGTCGCTTTAATAAGAAAGAGTGATAGAGAAAATTACGATACGCTACTGAACGTTAGCGATTGGCAACTTGGCTAAGCGACCTGGCACCTTGGCTTTCCATGTTCTTAGATTTTCTTACGGTGAATATTTACAGGATTTCTTCTGGTAGTATCTAAACGTTTTCTTGTATCATAAACTCTTTTGTGGCCCCGAACAACACAGTGATGTTGGCCATAATATGCGGCTTATACATCATGGAAACTTGTGATATATGGTTAGATAAAGTAATGTATGTAAGTAACTGCATATTATTGGACATAAAAACACTCGTGTGATGCTATTACGAAACTCAGCTCTTTAAAACGACAAGTCACTTTTGTTTTAATACCCTTCATAATACTCAGTCACATGAACTACTATATCTAAGTATTGCTACTCCATACGCTATATTGACCTCTGATTACACATAGTAATAGATAAATCTACCCAATTTCGTTTTAATTGTTTGCAATTTGACAGAGTTTAATGCCTAATTATAAAAGGATTTTTTACTCATAAGATATTATCCAGCTCTTTCCTTGTTTCTTTGTTGTTAGCTTTTACACACCTGCACAGTTTTTCTAATGTGTTTTTGTATCACTTAGAAGTATTTGAAAGCTCTAAAAATAGGTACTGTAGATGTTTTTGTACGTAAAATGATTTTACAAAGAGTTATGAAGCTTATATTGTAACTTTACCGATTGAGCAAAAGCATTGATAAAGTAAAGCCGAAACTGGACAACTCGTAAATCAATTTATTGATACTCAAATGTTCATAGCCAAATTACCTATGTGTTGTTTTACGATTGCATAAGTCATTATCCAGATTTCGATTTAACTATTTTAACCATAAATACTTAAATATGGTAATGTACCGTTTCTGGTCTCTACAGGGAAATTTAAAAACATAGAAACTGTATCGGAAAAGTACCGGCATCACATCACTAAAAGATTTCAAAGCTTATTTTCTTTCAAAACTAGAAACTTCCAAGAACCAGGTACTTCATTATTCCAACCGTTATGAAACATTTTGGGAATAATTTGTCTTCAATAATATATCGTTTCAACTTCAACTAGGCACGCAATTACTAATGCAAATAGCAAGTATGTACTTGAACTTCTGTATAAAATATGCGTGACTTCAGTACCTACTTCGTGTATCCTTTAATCCCTCAAGGTCTGGGTAATTAATGATCTTCGGCAATTTGTTAAGTATTCTACAGTTTAAGTAACAGTCTAGACAAGTACATTAGCTAATCATCTCGTAAATTTAGTACGAAAGGGTTTGGGAAGTTGAAACCTAGTTTCGGATCACATTTAGGGATTCCCCAAATCAATCCACGCAGAATTGGTATAACCGTTCAAATATAAGAACCTTGGTATAAGCACTAGTTTCACCGCGAGTTACTAAGTTAAGTATGAACACGAACAAAAGATACGCACTACCGTGTAAAAAAAGAGACACCGCGACAATCGCCCGGCAGTGATAGCTGATAGCTGGGCGAGTATCGGTGTGTCTCTTTTATTTACATGGGAGTGCGTGTCTTTTGTTCGTGTTTATAGCCGATAGTTCATAGTTTAGTAGCTCTCGGTGAAACCAGTGCCATAAGGTTCGATAGGGGCCCTCCTAAGTTGCCTTTACACTTTTCAGTAAAAGAGCGCCATGTTTAAAAAAACTTTTATAACTAATGTTTTTTTAGAGTTTCATATTTTAAGTAGGGTTAATTAGTTAAATGGATTATATAAGTATGTTATAGTATATGAGTAAATATATATCGGGAACTCTAATGACAGCCGAGCTAAGAGGGGCAGGACTCCAGTTATCTGCCTCCTAGCTTCTCGTTACTCGCCACCAACAGCACTCAGAATCTTGTATCCACGCATCTACGCAGTAGTAGAAAACGAATGGAGAGTTCTAAGCTTGCGTCCATGCATAGATGCACACCCCATAGAAACAACTTCCTTCGTAAGAATGTAAACCCTTCACATAACAAGACAAGAGTGAATCGTTCTATGTCTAACACGGGAATGAATTGATGAACACTGCAGTAGTGACCTTTTATACTGTCAGGTCACCAGCCACCTGTTCATAGGTTGGTATCATCTACCTGCAACCCTGCATGGACCAAGCAAAGACCACTCCAAGCAAAACATTGCTTATCGTTTTCTAAATTTAGTAACTTATATCTCCGACACGGCCATACTGACAAGACAAGCGTCCTCGCTTGTATCTGAAACAAACACGTACATCAGTAATCTTTGTCACCACTCGGTTACTCCTGACCAAATTATCTGTCTACGTAAAATCAACTCAACTCAAGGAAAATAATTTAATTCTTTGCAACTGAATTTAGAATCACTTAAAGTCTATTCATTACCACCAATTTAAATGCAAGACCAGACAAGTACCACCTGGCTTTCATAGCCACCTTTTACGTAAAACACATGACGGCAAACTTTCGGAAGCAGGTCTCTCATTCGTGGCCTATTGGTTATCACATAACCACACTACGCGCATCCCCAAGGGATCGCCGAGTCAACCCTATGACTCTACGGTCTCTACAAGACCCGACCTCCGCCAGAGCTTATCGCGCACCGCGTACCCACGGACTACTCAAAGGTAGACACCGACTTCTAACGGGCTACGGCTACGATCAAGCCTCTGGTACGGTCGACCAACCGAACTGAGAACCTCATCCTTCATACAACAACAATCTTCA
This sequence comes from Thaumatotibia leucotreta, assembly GCA_025490895.1. Lineage (NCBI taxonomy): Eukaryota > Metazoa > Arthropoda > Insecta > Lepidoptera > Tortricidae > Thaumatotibia > Thaumatotibia leucotreta. The sequence continues at coordinate 75,227 of JALPQI010002187.1, forward strand.
TCTACTTCAATTGGTACTTGCCTTTCTAGCATTTTAATTAACAACAAAATGTTATCTGTATTCAATCATCATGAACTTCAATTTGTTAGACAATTTTGATAGTGCCACCAGCTCAGTTTTAGTTACCAATAAAATCAAAATTAAGGAACCCAAGTCACGTTTATGTCCATCGTAAACTCACATTGTGACATAGTCACTTCATCCCGTTTAACAACAATAACTTTTTTTTTTTTCGTGGCATTACCAAAATGATAAGTCAAAATGATCTCAATTAATGAATGATTCAAATGAGTCAACCTCACGACTCAAACAAAAACGTAAATTACTCAACCAGGTTACACCATAACCACCAGATTTCATTTTTGTCCATCGGATTGTTAGGATCCAATAACCTATCAGAAGTTAGAACCATCTCAGCCGCGTAAGTGCTACTCCTCGCAAAGAGTATACTGCACATAAAAAGCAGTCCACGTGCACATTTTACATGCTTCGGAACTTCTGATGCGATTATTAGATCACGCTCAATCCCTCGGACTTGCTCTCGGTCCATTGAAAGCTCACATGAGTGATGATTTGAATTCATTAAATTTAAAAATTATTTAGGTACTCGTTTAATCAACCCAGGGAATTAAAATCAACTTCATTAACATTCGAATAGACTAGTCAGTCTATGTACTTACTACTTTACTAGCCAGTAACAGACATAGTTCTACAATAGTCAAATGAAACACTTCAACAAACCAACAAATGGGTTACAGTACTCTAAAGTTGGTCTACCTCCATCCGGTAACCAAAACCACAGTTGCTTCCATCCAGCAACAACAAAATTGGTCTACCTCCATCCGGTAACCAAACCAAAAACACATCGACCGATTACACCATCAAATTAAACGCATGCCACCCACAATCGTGGCCGCACGGAGACGGAAAAATAGATCCGATTTTACACCTACGATTACGAATGATAAAATGGTGTATGCAGTCTGAGAAAAGGTAACCAAACTGAATGTAAAATGTTTCATTCTACGATTGCAAACTAAATGACTAATTCCAATAATTATAATCCACAACTTTAAATTAAACTAAAGTAGTCAAATTGAAACTATGGACAGCCCACATAATGAGAAATGACTATCACCACCATCATCATCATGACCACTAACATGATCATCACCATAACCACCATATTGATCATCACCACGATCACTACAATGATCACCATCATGACCATCATCATGACCACCATCATGACCACCATCATGACCACCATCATGACCACCATCATGACCATCATCATGACCACCATCATGACCATCATCATGACCACCATCATGACCATCATCATGACCACCATCATGACCATCATCATGACCACCATCATGACCATCATCATGACCACCATCATGACCACCATCATGACCATCATCATCACCCTTCAGAAATTATTATAACCGATCTCAATGCGTTTAATAAAACTTGTTTATTTTAAACTTGCGTAACTGTAACATTGATGTCTAATTTAGTTTCAATTTTGCATTTCTTCCTCCAATTTTTTTTTCAACTCTATAGAATCGAAAGGGAATAAACCCTCGATGGCTACAACAACATTAGTTTTACCAATTAGCTCAGATCTCAAATAGCCCAACAAAAATGTGAACTGCTCAGCGGATTAACAACGTGTCCACACCACGTGCTGCACCACGTGTTCACGGTAGGCAGTAGCGACACCTGCTACGCCACCGGGCATGACATCAACAACTTGCAGGCCGGCAGCTCGTTCTGACTCACCATGTTGAACTGTAATCATCAAATTGTACGATATCATTTTTATCACAAAAACAAAGTAAAGTCAAAGCCGACTGATTTCCTTTTTTTTTTCAAGTAGACTAGCAATAAGCAGTTTTGAACAGATGTTGAGATAATTGGAATGCTAGACCTAATCATAACACTAAGTACCTAAAGTTTGAGGTTAGACACTGACCTCATCTTATACTCGACATCAAAATAAGATTGTGCTTCACTTTACTATAATCAAATTAATCTCGCAAATAATAAAACGTATTAAGAACACAAAAACTTAACGTTACAAACAGAAATGTCAACCGTTAGTTCTTTAAACTACTGCTTCTAATTTTTCATTAAAACAATTGGAAAGAAACCTGTCCTTTAATTTCCGTTGCTCCAAAATAACCATAGAGTTGGCGTTTTCAATTCTTAATTTCTTGGACATAGGTATCGCAAGAAATTGCGCTCGTTTCATCGTCACAGCATATTCATCATGGATGAAACTGTAGACTACTATGACAGTGAGCTTGTTGATCTTGAAGTTGAACATCTGTAACGGTAATTTCACACGCATAGAAAACTTTTAACACAAGGCATGGATTGAAAATGTTTATCACTATCACAAATTAATTTTTGGTAGACTCGAAAACAAAACAAAACAAAGGGCTACCTGCCTATATTTTGGTACTGCTAGTATTTCACAACTAAGTAAGTAATAAGTATGGGTCATGATATACTTTGAAATCACTAGAATTACTGTTTTTATTTCTTTTTTTTTTCAATAGGGTAGGATACCTACCCACACGTTTTCTTACAACAGTAATCACAAAAAAAGAACAAAGCAGTTTTCTAAATCACAACTGAAATCAAACTTAACTGCAAACATAGTGAACAATCATTACCTTACCAACTGTTGTCGATTTTAAACCTTACCGTTTACATGTGGTACAATACCAGTACTCACTGTTACGTGAGCCTTGAGTCTTCATCCCACTTGCTGATATCGGGAACTCTAATGACAGCCGAGCTAAGAGGGGCAGGACTCCAGTTATCTGCCTCCTAGCTTCTCGTTACTCGCCACCAACAGCACTCAGAATCTTGTATCCACGCATCTACGCAGTAGTAGAAAACGAATGGAGAGTTCTAAGCTTGCGTCCATGCATAGATGCACACCCCATAGAAACAACTTCCTTCGTAAGAATGTAAACCCTTCACATAACAAGACAAGAGTGAATCGTTCTATGTCTAACACGGGAATGAATTGATGAACACTGCAGTAGTGACCTTTTATACTGTCAGGTCACCAGCCACCTGTTCATAGGTTGGTATCATCTACCTGCAAACCTGCATGGACCAAGCAAAGACCACTCCAAGCAAAACATTGCTTATCGTTTTCTAAATTTAGTAACTTATATCTCCGACATATATATATACGTATGTATAAAACTGTACATAAACACGACCATTAACTATATTGTTAATTGTATGGTATATTATGTATATTAAGTACATTAATTACTTATAGAAGATATGTAGGTTATGTGTGTAGTAGACATGGTCTAACTTGAAATGTAAATAACTAATTTATAATATAAGTAAACGTATATTGTATACAAACTGTTGAATTCTGGTTTTAAAGAAACATGAGAATTATTATAATAGAGACCCTATTATAGAGTCGTGCCATATTATCTTATCTTATTGGTGGGGCCCTTACGGATACACTTCGACCCATTGGGATCTTTTGTGTAACGTGCCATATTAAATCTTCATAGTAAATAATCTTCTTTATTTATAGTGTAGCGTTTTCGTGATTCGTTGAAGAGACCATTCAGAGGCCCTACCGAACGAAACGAAACGTTAACGTTGACGAAGCATTGCCTCTCTCTCGCACTCGTAAATTCGTATGTAAGTATGACAGAGAAGCAACACTTCGTTCGTCGTTCGTGGTTGGGTCTCAGTGCCGTACTCTGATTAAGAAAAGGCAGGAAAATATATTTTTTTATATTCATTGGACCATTGGACATTTATATTTTTTGGACGGGACCTTAAATGTACCACTATTTTTGGTACATCCTGTATGGTTAACAGATATCTGTTTGGATGATGTAATGTAGTGACTATAGGTAGTCAGACTCTAGCCTGTAACGTATTTCCAATGTGATTTAAAAGTAAATGTATTATTGCGTTGAACGTTTCATACTTAAAATAGTTATAAAGGTTGATTTTTACTAATATTAATGTACCTATAGCAGATTCGTTAATGTAGCTAAGCTACTTATACGCATTAAGTTTAGTTTTTAAATTTCTAATTCATAAATATAGATGAATTGAAGCAAATCATCGTATAAAATCATGAGCATCATGAGCGATAATGGTTGTTAATGTCCAAGACGAAAATAACTTCCTACTGCATTTAAACAATGTTTTGAAAATTTAAAGGAATTTCGAAAATTTACACAATATTTTTGAAATTCCTTTAAATTTTCAATAGTCCATCAAATAGTGCTCGTAAACATTAGTTTCTTCTCATGTCCTTAAAAAGAGTTTTCTCCTTCCCCTATTACACGGAGTAAAATAGAGGGTCTCTATTTTTTGCACCACACAAAACACATTTGAACGCTATTGGTTGTCCCTTTCGATCTTATCAACATATCTGTTGGTGCGAAGGAGACAATCAATACTTAGCGGCTTACTAAGTTAAGAGATGTTTATGAATTAGGGGATAAATCTTTAAACAGATCAACGCTATTTTTAAATGAAATAAAACTATGAAAACGGATAAACTCGCGTATGTTAACTAACTTTAAATTCATTCCGACGTTTCGAACACTTCACAGGGTTCGTGGTCTGCGGTGTGGTCCTCGCGGTAACCGAAGAAAATGCTATTTTTAAAGTTAATAATATCCTCTGGGAGCTATAATAAATTGCAATGCCTGGACAATGTCAGAGAACTTAGTTGGAACTTTTAAAAAGCAATGTACATTCATGGAGTTCTTCCAACAATAATGATTAAAATACAGTCAGTACGCTTTGTGAGAATAAATTACGTTGAAATAGTTAAGTTACTAACTTTGTTAAAAAATGTTGTGTTTAGTTTAACTTGTAGTTTAAAATTATGGTTAACATTGGTGAACGTATTGTGAAAACACGAATCCAATTATTTATTAACTAAATATTTTGATTTGTGTTTTCACATTACGTTCAATAGATGGCAGCACCAGCTCTCTCTAGCTATTCTAGAAAACTGTAAAGTATTCTAATAGGAGGTGCAAGCATGTATTGCTTGCCCTTAGAGAATGGTCAAAGGCGTCTGGCCTTGTAAGGGATTGCATATACCCGAGAAAATTGACCGGTGGGCGCTAAGACCAAGTGGCCGAGGGATACAGGGCATCAGCCGCGAAATCTGAGTACGTGGGTTTGATCCCCACCTCGGACGTTAGGTAATCTTGGTCCTTTTTCTTTGGTATATGACATCTAAAATGTATAGTTAACATTGGTGTATGTAAACAGATATTTCAGGTAATATGTCATTCGTATCTTGCTGTTTTAGTTATGTTTCTGTTAAGAAAATGCCCTTTATAGTAAATAAAATACGATAAGGAAACAAAAATGTATTCGATTTTAATTAATATGAGAATAATCGGTAGACCTTATCATATTAATCAATTTATTTTGATTTGGCAGCAGCGTCATCATAGTGGACACATTACTGCGATCACCAATCCGCTTGCCCAGCGTGGGGATTATGGGTATTTTCCTCCTAATGCGTTTATACGCATAGTTAATAGGAGAGGCCTACGTCCAGCAGTGGACAATCGTAGGCTGATGATGATGATGATTTGATCAAATCCATCTCCATCTCTTAAATAGGATTATTAGGATATCCGCTGACAGAGGTGACCGATTGGTTTACTCCTTAGATGTATTTTTACTTTGATTTATGTATGTCATCTAATACTCAGAGTCTACGCCCTGTTTACATTTTCCGAAATTACCATAACGTAATTTTAATAAATTTCTAACTTGCCATCAATTAATACACGTCCGTAAGTCGTTATGCAAATGTTTTCATCAGGAGTTCCCAAACTTTAAGTTCTACAATCAATCACGTGGCCCTCAAACTGTCGATGCCGCGTGAAAGATTTGGAGCAAAAAGGAAAAAGAATTAAAAAAACTTAAAACAAACTGCTAATAAAATATCCGTCACGTGCATGTCTTTATGATATTTGTAGTCGTTTAATTATTTTTCGAATTAGCTCTCTGATTATTTTGGTACGTTTTGTTACGAATTACTTAATACTACCTAAATTAATCAAAAAAGTATTTTTGATGTACTCGTGCCATAAAATAAATATAAATTTTAAATTCGATTTACATATTAATCGTGTTTTTCGGATTACAAACCGACAATTTTGTATTGTAGCAGAGATCGGACAAATGTGCGTCATTGTTCGCAAAAATATGGACATGAGTCCAAAGTTGATTGAATAGTTATTCATTTAATCATTTTCAGAAAATTACCTTTTTGACGCCGGTAACTATGAAAACCTTTGTGAATAGACCCCTCAAAGTCAAAGCTTCAAAATCAAATTTCAAGAAATTATTCGTTAAATTATTCATTCAATTAAATTTGGTGCCACCCATTGTACGAACAATGACGCGTATTTATCCTATCAAAATAGAAGCACAATTTGTCATTCGTACTAGATAAGTGTGTATAGACATATCTTGTAAAAGTTGTAAAGTGTATAATAAAAATAATTAGTTTTATATATTATTGTTAGATTATCGAAAGTGAACTATTGTACATATTTAATACTAATCATGAATAAAGGATACCATCTGAGCAGATATTTTAATTTAACTTCGTGTTTTTTACATATCATCTTCCCGTTTTTTTGTGATGTCCTGGTGTCAATAAATTATAGGTGCCACGATGGTGCTAAAGAAGCATACAGCTCGCCTACCTACATAAGCAACTATCTTGGGCTATGGAAACCTGGAGGTCTAGCCAAGATGCAATTCCGCAATCGTATACGATAAGCGATAAGTAATAATAGTATTAGAATTACAGATTCGAACGAAAAGTCACGTGACCATTTTTATACAATATTGGTCATGACCAGAGATCGGACAAATGTGCATCATTGTTCGCAATAATATGGATATGAATGACTCCTTTGATTGAATAATTATTCATTTAATCATTTTCAGAAAATTTCCTTTTTGACACCGGTACCTAACTATGAAAACCTTTGTGGAATGGAAGGCCCTTACAGCTTTGAAATCAAATCTCAAAAAAATATTCGTTTAATTATTCATTTGATCAATTTTGGAGTCATGTTTATATTATTGCGAACAATGACGCACATTTGTCCGATCTCTGGACTTCTGGAGCCCATTTCTCAAAAACTTGTAATACAAGTGAAAGTCTCTTTTTGACACTATTAATTAGAAGAGGACTTCCGCTTGTATTACAAGTTACAAGTTTTCGAGAAATGGGCCCCGTCATGACATTATTCGGCTTAGCACATGATTGGTGCGACAGTATGTCGCCGCGCGATACTTGCCGTCTTTTACTATAGCCAACCCGGGGAACCTTGATGCCTATGACAGCTGTCAGTTCCATACATCATCTGTCAACAATGTCGCGTCTTGACAAGTAATGTATTGAACTGACACCTGTCATAGGGATCAAGGTTTTCGGGCCGGCTAGAACTATGTAGGTGCGCTAAATTAACAAAAGAACGACTGTTGGTCTATCTCACGGCGACATACCTACTATCGCACCAATTAACGAAAGCATATATTTGGGAAAATGTCTCGTACACTAAGTATGACTAATTCCATTATTGAAGTATCAGTTTCACCAAAAAGGAGCGGCTGGAACGCCAGGGAGAGGCACAGTCTAGGGCAAACATATGTATACAGTGTTTTACTTATGTCTGGAGCATAAGGTCTAAAATCGTGTATATATTTATGCCCATGACTGTACACAAAATGTTATTAGCCGCGACACTTTTCCTAGCCAAAAATGTCAGGCATTCGCTGCTCCTTGTGACAGCTCCTAATTAAATAATGGCCACATTAACCTAGCCTTAAGCTTTCTGAGACATTAAGGAGACCGAGGACGTGGGCTTTTTTTTGATCAGAGAATATTACCTACGTACCTAGTGAAAACAACTAGCGTATCTATCTTTTTCCAGCACAATATTTTGTGCTTGACAGCCCCTCGCAGCTACCCCTCTCTT